>JAOPHQ010000912.1:97500-101778 GCA_030340625.1 Merluccius polli
TTGCCCCAGCACGTCGGCCACAAGGCGTCCATCATGGGGGACGCGGAGGACGGAGACAACAACAAGGACGCCCGCAGGAAGAGCATGAGGATGAAGCCCCTGCCGTCGCCGACCTCTGCGTCAGGGGGGTGCAGAGGAGGAGGAGGCGGCGGCGGCGGCGACGCGGTCATCATGGAGACCGACGTCGGCGGCGGTGGCGGTCGCCAGCTGAAGCCCGCGAGCAGCAGCTCCAACGGGGACTGCCGCCGGTTCCGCGGGAGCCTCTCCTCCATCACCGGCACGCACCGCCACGCGCACGACTCCGGGTCGGCGGAGGAGAGGCGGCTCATCACCGGAGAGGCGACGGCGGCTGGGAGGGGGGACGGGGGGGACGTCACCCCCGGCGAGGAGGAGGAGGAGGAGGAGGGGGAGGAGGAGGCGGAGGAGGAGGATGAGGAGGAGACCCCCCCCGGAGCCGTGGGTGGAGGGCCGGATCGGGTGGCGCAAGGAGCCAGTGGTGGTGGTGGAGGTGGAGGTGGATGTGGTGGTGGTGGAGGAGGAGGTGGTGGAGGTGGTGGTGGAGGTGGAGGTGGAGGTGGAGGAGGTGGAGGTAGCCAAGATGGTTCCCCAGATAAACAGTCAGGGTTCATAAAGTTGGAGGGCAGTGACCAGATCTCTCCGGACGAGGAGAGGTTGTACCAAGCAGGGTTCCTCCACAGACAGTTCGGGGCGATGCTCCAGCCAGGGGTCAACAAGTTCTCCCTGCGGATGTTTGGCAGTGAGAAGGCGGTGGAGAGGGAACAAGAGCGGGTTAAATCCGCTGGATTTTGGATAATTCACCCCTACAGTGACTTCAGGTAAGAGGACCATGTGATGCATGTGATGTTTGGGGTGATGGTCCTGCAGACCATCTCCTCCACACAGGCCTTCATGCTTCAAGCAGCTTGACAGTGTCCACATTTCACATAACACCCAAAGCCACTCACAATTTAGTTTTCCTTTCACATTTTCAGTTGGGCATATCCAAAATATAACAAGTCTGTATTTCAATTAGTTTATTCATTAAAATTGTGCAGCCTACTCATTAGGTTTGTGCACACGGTGTATTTAATTTTCCACAGAAACAATCGAAGAATACAAAAAAATAAGCTTTAAAACTGAGCTTGGTGCTCGGACACTTGACCTCACAATGCACACACTTAATGGTTATTAAATAATAACCGGCCAGCCCAAGAGACCGGGCCATTATGGGGGAATAAAGGTCCGGGCCCAAGGTGCCGCTGATGGTTCTGGTGGGCCTACTCTGTAATTACAAATATTTCACCGGTAAATGATGAAGATATACGGCTCCCTTTTGAAATAACATAAAGTAGATGTTGACAACTACAGTTTCATCACCTCATGTATCAGGTCTAACAGCAAACTGGGTCTGTGGACGCCAGCGGTGGAAATCTATTACTACAAGATTTCACATTCTGTTCAATTAATTAAGAAGTGCCCTTGACTGTGTCATTGTCCTTATGCATCTGATTCATGGCATCAGAGGTGTCTATGAATGGCAGCTGTGTGTGTGTATGTGTGTGTACGTGTGTGTGTGTGTGTTTGTGTGTGTGTGTGTGTGTGTGTGTGTGTGTGTGTGTGTGTGTGTGTGTGTGTGTGTGTGTGTGTGTGTGTGTGTGCATATACAGTATGTGTGTGTTTAAAGGAGGATATTTGTTAGGGGTATACTTGTCTTTCATGGAGTAATTTGAGACTTTACTTGAAATTGTACAACACAAACTCTGGTAAAAAAAAATGTAGATTTGAGATTTATAGATAAACCAACGTTGATAATGTGTAGTTTGCCGTTCTCTTTGCACAGTGTACACAAAGTATAATGTGGCAATGTTTGGTTGGAGACTGAATATAGTGCATTTTTTATGCACATAATTTGTAGTAATCTCACGTGTGTGTGTGTGTGTGTGTGTGTGTGTGTGTGTGTGTATGCGTGTGTGTACACACGTGTCTGTATGTGTGGTTATACATTTCACAAAATGGATACAAATCGAAACAAAGCCTCGTTGCAGAGTCACTTAAAACCAGGCTTCGTATCCAAAGGCCGAACCGCGAACCGGGCTTGGTCCACAAAGGCACGAGTGTCTCCTCGGAGCACAATGGGCCGGATTAACATGGACTGACCTTCTTTAGTTAGCCGCGGCCGGACGGCGGTTGATCCAGCATGTTATCTTCAACTCCTCCTTTCAGCCATAACTGCCGGCAACTCACAGTTCAATGTCACCCGGTCTCATGCAGCAGATAACCGCGCCGGGCTCGCTACATCAAAGTCACTTCCTTTGTCTGCCTGTAATGCGTTGGCTTTCTATATTTGGTATATGGTCGTCGCACCGTCAGTCCTTTGTTCCCGCGCAAGGAGAGGCGAAGCGTGTCGCGTGCTATTCCCTGAACTATGGCGTGTGTGTGTGTGTGTACACCGTGTTTACAGAGCCGCTCTTGGACACATGAACTCAAGTCAATTTCACTGGCGAAAATGTAGTGTTGGTGACCTGACCTCTAGAGAGCAGAGGGTGTGTGAGTGTGTGTGTGTGTGTGTGTGCGTTTGCGTGTGTGTGTCTAAGAGTGAACCAATCATGGAGGTGAACAGAATGAATACTGCCTCCAATGTAGAACAGTTTAGTTTGTTATGTCATTAATTGTAGTGACAAAAGCAGCTGTTTTATATGTCACCATAATCGTCCTTATTAGCGTATATAACACACACACACACACACACACACACACACACACACACACACACGTTACGGCAACAACATCACATGTAGAGATATAACAACATTTCATAACATCTCAAATTCATTGTTGAGGAACGGCGATCCACTATAAGTGGTCATTGGAGTGGCCCAGTTTGCACCTCCTGTGTCCTGATTGGAGGAGGAGGCCACTGCTCCTCCTTGTGAATCAGACGTATCAGCCACACAGGGAGAAGGAGGCCTCCAAACAACCGCTACCGTCGGTGGATAACACACAAGTTCATACAAATAACAGGAGCAGGATTTTAAGAGCAGAGCTTGAGGGTCAGTGTAGGTCAGGAGACACACGGTCATCAGTGTGCTGGAATCCAAAAATATATCCTCATGTCAAGTATCGCACAATGCCAAGAACCAGAGGAGGAGCAATATCTTCCAAGGGGAGAGGGGGATTAAAAATGGCGCCATAATCCAATCGACAACCTCATTTCCAGATCCAAAGACGAACAGCCTCTTTTCCTCTCCGAACATCCATCTTCCAGCCGGGCCGAGCGGTCAGTTAGCTAACCAGCCGCAGCCATAAAAGAGACATACTGCTTCATTTTCTATTTTCATTTCACTGTGATGTATTGAGTATTTTGGACAAATAAAAAAGGGAGGAAGCCATTTCACCGAAATAAAACATCCTGTAATTATTATTTTAAATGATTGCATGTGGAAATCCTCGATAATCCTACAGATCATGGGGATGAGTAGATGGACTGCATGCATACAACAACAAAAAAGAGGAATTCTTGCTTATTCATGCTCAGATTAATTATACTACTTTACTTTATTAGTTATACGACTACACAGATTGGCTTGGGCATCATACATGACACAGGACCGCTATGCAGTGACTTGACCATTAGGTTGCAGTTGTAAAAAGGCATGCAGCACGTTATGGAAATTCACCCTACAAATCTCCCTGCACAATTTTCACCCTCTAACCATTTTGGAAAGCATCACAGGAATGGGTATCCTCTATTCGGTTTCGATTTTGTTTCAGTGAAATAAGCAACTGCTAGGGGCCAGAAAATGTATAATTCACATAATGCCTGTATGCTAGTGTGTGTTGGTGTGGTTTTACTGTGTGTGTGTGTGTGTGTGTGTGTGTGTGTGTGTGTTGTGTTGTGGTTAGAGAAGCGTGGGATTAAATAGCAGGATTTTCCATTTCGCGTCAAGTGAATTACAGTTGATTGGAGAGTATGTTTTGCTATTGATTGTTTTGGATCTTGGGGGACCTTCTTGTCATTGGTGAATTAATTGGAAAATGATATGGAAAACAACTGCAGGCTGACCCTGAGTGGTGCTCTGCCTCCAGGGCCGCAGGATTCATACTTTCACTCACACAGTGATATAAGAGTGAATGTGAAATGCTGCAAATCACAGCTAAAAGGTGCAAAGTCTTTGGGTTCCTCACAGTGTCGTCTGTCTTTATTCACATTTATTGACACGATACAATTCAATCTCAACCTCATAAACGAAGATCACCAACAAATTAAATGTCCTTCAT
>JAOPHQ010000913.1:0-106241 GCA_030340625.1 Merluccius polli
ATAACTAGTACATTTCTCCCATAGTAGCAGGGCAGATAGAATGAGACGGCTGTTACACCACGTCCTGCTACACGGTCCAACACCCCCATCTAGTGGCCGCTTGTCGCCACTGCCCATCATTCCCCCAACACACTTGTTGCCAATTGACAATCACCTTTCCCTATTTAAGCCGGGGATCTCCAGCCAGCCGGCGCCAGTTCGTGCTCGTTTACCCAACCTCGTTCCAGTGATCCAGTTACCCGTCTGTTGCCGAACCCCGCCTGCCTGACTACCCGCCTGTTGCCGAACCCTGCCTGCCTGACTACCCGCCTGTTGCCGAACCCTGTTGCCGACCCCTGCCTGCCCGACTACCCCACCTGTTGCCGAACCCTGTTGCCGACCCATCGCCTGTCCGACTGCCCGCCTGTTGCCGACCCATCGCCTGTCCAACTGCCCGCCTGTTGCCGACCCATCGCCTGTCCGACTGCCCGCCTGTTGCCGACCCATCGCCTGCCCGACTACCGCTTGCCTAGCCTGGCTGGTTGTTATTCCCCTTGTCTCAATAAATCCCACTGTCTTTTCATCCCGTCTCCGCCTCCCTGTGTTCAGCGTTTGGGTCCACTCGTCCTGTACCATAACAACGGCGGGTCTGGAGAATATCCCAGGTAATCAGGTAGGCAGGTGAGCAGCAAGCAAGGCGGATCCACGGCAGATGGAGCAGAGTGAAAGAATTGGCACAGGAGAATGGAAATTAGCCAGGAAAATGGAACAAGAGAACAAACTTAGTTTGCAGTATGACTAACTAGGTTAGGGTATCTGACAAACTGGTGATGAGCAGCTGGAAAACCGGGGTTGAAATACTGCCTTGTGATGACGTGATGAGCTGCAGGTGTGTGTAGTTAGAGCCGGGGAGAGATCCTAGCAGCAGCTAGGAGGTTGAACTGGAGGATGTGACTCCCCTCAGCTAAAGAAACGGCACACATCATGATTCAACATGTTTTCTGCATTCATGACTTTCCTCTGACAATGTTTCAGACCGTGGCCTCAGTTCTCCTCTCAGTTTTGGAGTGACTTCTGCAAACTCCTTGGTACATTGGTCAGCTTATCATCTGGTTTCCACCCCCAGACAAACCACCCAGGGCCTGAAAACTGCCCTGCGTAGTCTCCTCTCCAGTCATCCAACCACCTGGAGCCAACAGGGGTCCAGGGTGGAATATGCTCACAACACTCTCCAGAGTTCTGCATCCGGCCTGTCTCCGTTGGTTACCAGCCCCCCTTATTTCCAGACCAGGAGAAAGAGGTCAATGTGCCGTCTGCCCAGGAGTTAATTTGTCCGTGCCGTCATACCTGGAGAAGAGCCTGTGTCACCTTGCTTGGTGCCACCTCACCACCCCATCAGCAGTCCAAAGCAAAGCATTTGCTAGAGGGCCACAAGGACACGATATGATTTGGCAAAAAATAAATAAATACATTTTAAAAAGTGAATAATAAATATACATTATATATTTGTGTGGTAATTACATTGAACTTGGCATGGTCTGTCTGTGCTGCACCTTTCTTCACCCTTGTCACGCCCACAACACACACGTGCATGCAAGATCATCAGTCAAGGGGTCAAGTGTCATCACCCCTGAGCCAACCACAAATGACCCAAGAAGTGCAAAGGAATGGATCTGTGACCCGTTTGTGAATGTCCCCGGTGAATCGTCCATGTCAGTGCAGGAAGAAGACCAACTCCTCGAGCTTGCAAATGACGGTGGGCTGAAAAGTATGTTTGACATAACATCTCTGGTGGCAATCTGGATCGAAGTCAAGGCTGAATATCCTGAGAGCCTGCGATAAATACAATTAAAACTAAATTGTGGAATAGACTGGACATAAGGAACACACCTTGGGTGTCGCTGTCTCCCATCACACCTCGATAGGACCATCTTGTTGCAGGGAAACAAGCCCCGGGCTCCCACTGATTCAGTGATATAGGTGAATTGCAATATTCATGCGAGGAAAATATGCACTGCTGTGTGTTGAACTCTTAGGGGATGACCATGTCGCGAACACAAACGGCAGGGTTAGCATAAATTTGACATGCATTTAGATTTTTTTTTTTTAACCCACCATCCACCGCCCCACATTGGGGGACTCTGCTATTTTGTTGTTATTTAATACAATAATACGTTTTCAAGGATTAAACAACAGAACAAAAAATAGAGCTCTCATACAGAGTCACCTCAATCCTACAAACAGACAAACAAAAACAAAACAAAACAAAACCAGTCTATTTAGTTAAAAATAAATATAAATATCCGCAGCATCAGGAGTTGTTGTTGATGTTGTGGTGTGTTCTTGAGGAAGAAGGCTGCCGACACAGGAAACGCTTTAACTCACTTTATTTGTTTAGCTTTAGTTATAGTAATCTACGTAACAATGGAGGGGTATAGTAAAAGTCACGCGTGGAGCGACCCCTTAGCTTAGCATCTGTCCGGATGCGCTGCCTGGGGGTTTCTGCCCTCCCCCCGGATGTGTTGCTGGTTAGTATCCGGGCAGGCGTGGCCTCTATGACGCATAATGGCTAGTGTTGGGCAGTGTATTGTTTGCCGCCATCTAGTGTTCAGGTGCGGTTAATACAACTTGTATATTTATTTCTATTCCTTTGTGGCTATGTGTAGATATTACAGCCTGCTGATACATATGTTATTATTTATTCTCAACAGTCCCTCCTTGGTCATCACTGATGACCATACTACAAATTACTAGTGCAATGTATCATGTAAGGTCTAAAAATGGTGAGTATAAATTCAAGTGAAAAGAAAAAAACCCACGGATTGGTTACCGTGGGTCAACATCAACATCACCAACCGACTTAGTTCGGGAAAACCCCCCACTATACAGGAGGAAAACCTGTTGCATCTCTAAAGTGGACGGCATTCACCTTGGTGTGTCTCAAAGAATACATGGGCCGTAGCCAACAAACAGTAGACAAATTATCATCACATCATACAATCAATATGTCATACCGTCATCACAGTATCCTGAGGACACAAAGGCACAGCAATAAATGCATATTAATTTCATCACATGAAATCCCTTCAAATACTTATGCATGTATAACCCAAATCGAATACCTCCAGGTATAAGGAACAGTAAACCTATATAGAACTAAAAAAAAACGCCCTGTAGACATGCATGCAATGGCTCAGGTGGTTTCCATGCACGCAGGTTTCTCAAACATCATCACAGTGTTATCCCCCGTATCCGTAGCCGACCTCAGGTCAGACAGTTCATGAATTCAATGTCCATCTTGCCATCCATAGGCAAGGCCCACACGACAAGGTTACTAGCATGAACCCATGTGTGCCTTGCCCACGGATCCACTCATCAACTCGGCCGTACCTGTAGTCAGAACATATTCCGGTAGCCTCAAAGAAATTCATCAGTCTCATTATTACAGCAACCATAGGAAAACAGCATAACACATTCCGAACTTAAAATGCATTGTAATGACAACCATGACCCATACTGTGCATTTAATAATTCAACATTCAAGTAAATCAGGTGCCATGTCCTCCTAGACACAGGTGCCGAACTCCAGGAAATCAGGTACCAGTCTATGTAACCAAGCCTGATCAAGTCAGGGCGTTCCCCTGAACACTCTCAGGTACACCTGGGGCCTCATGTACGAAGACTTGCGTGGATTCTTGCGTGGATTTTGGCGTACGCCAAAACCCCGAAAATGTCGTACGCACAAATAAATTCAGATGTATGAAAGTGTGCGTACGCATGGATCCGAGCGCGTTTCTTTTGTACATCCCGATCAACGTGGAACTGAGCGCACGTGCAGATGTGGCAAACTCCTCCCTGTCCACGCCCCCATTTAAATATGCAAATCTATGTAAATAGGCCCTGGACCTGAGATTCACCTCTATCTATCACATAAAACAAGCAAGTGTGGCACAGAGGATATTTATATATTATTGCCACTTACTTAAATGTGTTATTTTATATGTATGGACTTTATTTGGCATTTTTACAGACACCCCCCATTCAATTTTAAGCATTATTATTATTATTATTATTATTATTATTATTATTATTATTATTATTATTATTAAGTATTAAAGGCACGAGACCACCCGCGGCTATATAAACGGTGGGCTGCGCTGCGTTCTTCAGTCGGCAGTTAACTGGGACCAGTAAAGCCACTAAAGACCAGCCGACTAACTTGTCTTTTTCTTTAATTTATTCTTTCAGAATAACATCTTTTCTAAAATATGCCAACCCTTGAGTCAGCTTGGTGAATGACGTGGAGCCGCGGACAGGCCCGTATTAAGACAATGTGGTGCCCCTGGGCACTATACTCACAGGTGCCCCCCCCCCCCCCCCCCCATCCAGGCCCGGCGCTAGGTAAATTGGCGATTGTAGAGCTGGGGGGGGGGGGGGTGCTGGCGGAACATTTCGGTTGCGCGATTGTTGAGCGGGGGGGGGGGGGGGGTGCTAGCGGAATATTTCGGTTGCGCGATTGTCAACGGGGGGGGCCCCAAATTTTTTTTAATTTTTTTATTTCTAAGCTTGTGGTGCCCCCCGAGTGCTTGGTGCCCCTGGGCACTGGCCCAAGTGCCCTTATGGATAATCCGGCCCTGGCCGCGGAGGGAGATTCTCTCTGTCCCTGTCAGCAGGGATCAATATGAAGAGGAAGGAGATGAGTGGGAGCGTGTGTGTGACCCGTGGGGTCCGAGCAGCGCACACACACAGGGGAAGAAGAAGTGGTCGGATCTGAAGGTGGAGGTGAAGCGGAGGAATATATTCTATGCGTCACTTTCATGCCGCACACTAGGAAGACCACTAGGTGGCGCTGTTTCTGAGCAAATTCCGTAACGCTATTAACTCCCGCATACTTTGCATACTTTGTCGCACATTCGAAATCGGCTGATGAGCCACTTGTCATCGTTTGCAAGTAAATCCTCGCGTTCCCTAAATACTCGCTCACGTCGGATTGCACCATTTGCAAGGTCCTCTAACAACGCTAACACTGCCATCGGTAATACCATTTTCTTCATCACATTGCGCATGCGTTTATATCCACCCGTATAATTGCAAACACGGTGGGTGTGTTAATTGTTCATAAGTGTGTCTCTGACGCGCACATCACTCTGATGACTAATTGTTTTTGACATTATTAACAGTTTCCCAGCGTCACCTCTAAGTGTCGCCAAAGGAACAATAGCTGTAGAAACGTGTGTACGCCAGCCATGAAGTTGACGTGAGGCACCGCACGTTTCCACGGTCATTTCACGTTTCATACATCTGAACGTGAGCGTGGAACGCCATTTTTTTTTGCGTACGCCACGTTTTTGTGCGTACGCAACCTTCGTACATGAGGCCCCTGCTCACCTGTCTCCACCCTGGTTGGTGGTTCGTCCTTCGGCTCTGAAATTCTGTTTCTCAGAAATGTTGTTAGTTTCTTGAATGTCCCATTCACTCTTTCCACCATTCCTTGTGACTGCGAATGAAACCTAACCGCTGTTTGATGGGTAACTGCTGCACCACCCGGTGTTGGCGCTGTAATTTTGACACGGCGGTGGACAAAGATATTAAACACAGCATAACAGCATTAGGCGTTGGCGTTTGCAAGGTAATTCCCAATTTTCTATGTCAATAAACTATCTAGCTTGTGCATTAGATCCTTTCCCAACAGATTGCTGAAGTATTTCCCAATGATTACTTTAACCAGGTCATTGCAAATGTTCAAAGAACATATGTCTGACTTATGCAAATTCGACAATTAAACAAATAAAACAAAAACAAAAAAATCAAAATCAAAATGCAAAAATATTCCCCCCTTGAAAATAAAATGCAAAAATATTCCCCCCTTGAAAATAAAATACACTACTTATTCCCCCCTCGTGACTTTGAAGAAGTCACACAAAATTAACACAAAGTTAAGCATGTTGCATTCATTCTTCCCGCTTGTATTGACCTTTATATATTGATGATATCATAAAATATATGTATATGACAGTGATTCTGGGTCCTAGTTTATCAAGCTTTTTGGAACAACTAATTTAGTCTTCTAGCGTTACCTTTGAATCTTATGCCCACATTATTTTAATTTACTCTTAGACTAGGTAAACGTATTCAATTGTTCTAATAAGGCCAAATTCATGAGCTAGTCTCACCCCACCGGAAGAGCTCTTCCCAGTTACCCTTTCAGCAGCTGAAGAGAGGTCTGTCCAGGTCGGGTTACCATCATCCAGTCGAAAACCACCTCTAGGATATGTAAAAAGAGTAGCATGATGGTTTCCTAATCTAGAGAAGATCTCACCCCATCAGCCAATCAGGATGAAGCACTTCTCTGCAATCCAATCACTGCCAATGCACAACAAATCATAATTATAGAGTGTGAACATCTTTCAACACCAATCACTAGTGAATAATCAATCATTAAAAGAATCAAAAAGAAAATAGAAAATATAGAGTGTAAAAACACATCACATTCAGATAAGACTGTCAGCCATGTTGCCTCCTAATATGAAACTTATCAACCGCTGGTAACAGGAAGCAATGTTCCTGCTGTTCATTTTGTGTATGCAGTCCATTTCAATGTCCAGATATGAGTCTCTGAGTCCATTTAGGGCAGGAACCCCAGATCAACTGTCCTCTCTCTAATGGACCCCCCTCCATTGTCCTGAGGGGAGGAGAGACCAGAACCAACCAGTATCTTTGCAGAAAAACATCTAACACAATACAACAAACAATATGTGGGTGATTCCGCCGAATGAGTGCCATTTATGTCCTCAACATATAAAATGTTTAAAAACAAGCAATAAAATTATTTGAAATACATTGTTTTGTTAAACAAAGCACTAAACACATGAATCCACTTATGAATTTAATATAAAGCATTTTACACATTAATTAAAACTAATTAAAAGCATTTAAAACACTTAAATATAGCCTATGCAACCCTGTCTCATCAAAATTACGTTCCCAGGGAACTATTCGGCATTCTCAATTACGTTTGTCTGAAAACGTATTTTGTCCGTGATTACGTTTCATTGAACGTATCGCAAATACGTTCGTTCTCAGCCTATTTTTTGCCATTTATTTAGGCCTACCTATAGAATTATGTTTGGTTGAAACGTATCCCAGATATGTTAAATGTCAACATATATCATATTATTGTCATTAAGGCATATTTCCCTTTCGGGGAACGTTTCATTTAACGTATTTTGCCCCTGATTACGTCTTGAATCTGAATTGAGCATATTTTTTGTTATTTATTTACCTCTTGGATAATTTACATTGAATTGAAACGTATCCTCAATAGGCTACGTTAAATATCGATAACATTTGTCCGGGGAGGGGGGGTCCGGTCCAGGTCCGACCCTCCCCGGACCGGACCGGCGGGGGGAGGATGGCCGGTCCAGTGGTGGGCCGGTCCAGGACCCTGAATGCTCCCAGTCCGACCCAAATAGATGCACCTGCATTTATACATGACGGGCCGCAGCATGGGCCGCTGTATACTACAGTATAAATGTATACTCATGATCATTAACGATACAGCAGTGTTGTGTAGTGGCCATCGCTAAGAAATATGTATGCTTCTTTTCCGAGAAATATCGTAATTTCATTGGTTTGTTGCGTCAATTTACACTACAGTTCCCATGAGTGTCAGCGACCGTTGCTATGGTGACGACGCCAGCTTTTATTAAAATGTTTTATATTGCCGATGGGTGGTTATCGTCAGTGGCTGGCGAAATACTGCCCTGTAGCAGTTATATTGAAATGTAAAGAAAATAATGTGTGTATAATGAAAATCGACCAGCCACAAACGGTACAGGAAACATAATTTGAAGCTTTCTGATTGGCTGAACTGGCCCAGATATGTAAGCCAACACACTGTGAACATAATTTGTACTTTTTATGTGTACCTTTTAAAGCCAGCACAGTTAGAAATGCAAGCTTTTATATTTAGGATAAGATATATTTTACTGTAAGATGGACATTATTATACGTCACGCGCAACACGTACCCTGACTACGTTGGTCCAAAGTGCCAAACGTAGAGGGGTTACAATAAAGACCCTTAAATTGTATGACTGTTACATTTTTCTGCCTATTCTTTTACTATTATTGTCCCACACCACAATGTATGTCCCACAATGTGAACTCCAAACAATTCATGTTCATCCAATTCATGGACAAGCTGGAAACACGTCTAAAAACACTTGAAATAGAATATAGCCTATATTTATATTTTTACAACATCAATATCCCTATAATATGAACAAAATATGATCAGGTTATACTTTCTCTCTTGAAAACGGGCAAAACGCTAACCCTAACCCGGAAAATGAATTTAAAGAACTACAAACGTTCGGAAAATGCAATACACTGAAGTGTGCGGCGCCATGTTTTTTGTAGTCCTAAAGCCCCTTATGTTACTATGGCAGAGGCCTACTTTCTTTCAAAAGCTCATATCTTGGTCAATTAAAAACAACTGTGGGTAGAAATTTAACTACATACAGACATACATTCGCATTACCATATTGTTCATCCAGGGCAATCCTGTCAGCCCTGGGGAAGGGAACACAATGGCTATAAATGGTCATATTAAGTAATATGGAAATATGTATATGAATCATTTAAGGGGTAAATGGGGTCTAAACTGCTCCAAATTGAAAAGCATGACTAAGGATAAGGTCACCATCAATATGTTGAACACATTTTGCCACTAAATATCCCTTAAAATATGTTTTAGTGATTTTATCCATCTTGGCTCTATATAGGCTCTGAGAAAGTACACATCAGTAAGTGCCTTGGCAGTGAGCAAGATAAAAATGAAACTTTGTCGTAGGATGACAATGAAGACACCGTTGGAAAGGTCTTGATCTGCAGAATACAGATCTGCCACTGTGGACATTCTGGATGGTTCCTGCTCCTCAGGAATGCCCTTTGAACCTTGAACCTAAGGCTCTTTTAAAGGCTTACAGAAAAGCAACACAATGTGATACAAACATGGGGAAAACATTTTTGGAAACCTCTTGACTTCTTCTATCATGTCCTTTGTGGCCTTTGCCAAACCATTAGGGGGCGCTACTGGGTAAGGTCAAAACCAGATTTCACCCAATTAACAATAGTAAAAATGAAATCTGACTAAATAAATGTGCTCCCCGGTCCCTAAAACATATAATACACTTGCGAAGTTCCTTGACACATTTTCACATAATAGGGAAAACGTAAACTAAACATTTTAGAACTAGCCTACAAAAAAAATGGCGGAAAAAACATGGCGCCGCACACTTGAGTGTATTGCATTTTCCGAACGTTTGTAGTTTTTTAAATTCATTTTCCTGGTTAGGGTTAGCGTTTTGCCCGTTTTCAAGAGAGAAAGTATAACCTGATCATATTTTGTTCATATTATAGGGAGATTGATGTTGTAAAAATATAAATATAGGCTACATTCTATTTCAAGTGTTTTAGACGTGTTTCCAGCTGCTTTGTTTGTCCATGAATTGGATAAACATGAATTGTTTGGAGTTCACCTTGTGGGACATACATTGTGGTGTGGGACAATAATAGTTTTATTTTTATTTTTTTTATTGTCAACAATATTATGACATTATAACATAAACAGTAGTACAGTAAGGACAGTACTTCTGGCTGATAGGTCCTCCCAGGTGGTCACGGCGTCTGTCAGCTGTAGCCCCTAGCAACCTGACGTCATTGAAACATGGTGCAGGAATCAGAAAGAGAAAACATAGAGTAACTAACCAATAGGACAAACATCCGATCGTAACTCGTCACTTTGTCAACATTAGTTTCTCCCGCTGCCACGGAATAATGTGTTGATCAGCAAATCAACCTCAGACGTGTAGTGGGCGAGGGTTTGATCCGTCAGACGGAGTGACGTCACAAGGGAGTCCTGTGGAATCTGAAAAAGTCACGTGAATCTTGAAAGTCACGTGACTTGGACGCAAAACCATGGGAAAAGAATAGGCAGAAAAAATTGTATGTCATACAATTTAAGGGCCATTATTGTAACCCCTCTACGTTTGGCACTTTGGATCAACGTCAGGATACGTGTTGCGCGTGACGTATAATAATGTCCATCTTACAGTAAAATATATCTTATCCTAAATATAAAAGCTTACATTTCTAACTGTGCTGGACTGGGAATGCTCCCAGTTCAGGGTCGGACCTGGACCGCCCCCCCCCCCCCCCCCCCCCCCCCCCGCCAAATGTGTTATCGATATTTAACGTAGCCTATTGAGGATGCGTTTCAATTCAATGTAAATTATCCAAGTCACAACAGAGGTCACACTTTAGATCTCGTCATTACATATGGACTATCTGCAAATATCACCTCTGTTGTTGACGTAGGGATATCTGACCATTTCTGTGTCTTTTTTACTATCACTGGTTTTATTCAGCAGGACTTTTCAGAACAAACTGTGAGGAAGCGCCATCTTAACACTGAAGTGGCTGCAAATTTTATTGATCTTTTAAGCAAAACTACTGCAGAAATTTTACCTTCCTCTTGCGATTTTATTGTAGAAAGTTTTAACAGCAAACTGAAGCTAGCAATTGACAAAGTGGCTCCTCTAAGATTAAGAAAGGTTACCAGCAAACCAATACCTCCGTGGAAAAATGAGAAAATTAAACAACTAAAGAGAAACTGTCGCAAAGCAGAAAGAAATTGGAGAAAGAACAAATTGATAGTAAACTATGAAATACTGCGTGAACAATTGACCATCTACAACAAGGAAATTAAACACGCAAGACAAGCACACTTTTCAAAATTGATATCCGACAATCACAATAACCCCAAAATCCTTTTTTCAACTATTGATCATTTAACCAATCCTGTTTTTATGAGGCCGAGCACTTTGTCTACAAACATCAGATGTGAAGAATTTGCAGTCCACTTCAGAGACAAAATAGACACCATTAGATTGGATTTATGTCAATTTCAGCCTACGAATAACAACGCCCAAGAACCTTTGCTTTTATGTGAGGAAACACTGGAGAAATTTGTCCTGGTTGATGCTGAAATGCTTGGTAAGGCTATGTCCCAGCTAAAAACTTCAACATGTATTTTAGATCCGATTCCCACCTCCTTTTTAAAAACTGTTTATGGTGTTTTAGAAGAACAGTTGCTCACAATTGTCAATTATTCTCTTCAGACCGGTACTTTTCCTACTAGCCTAAAGACCGCCATAGTTAAACCTCTTCTGAAGAGAAACAATCTAGATTCCTCAGTTCTTAGTAATTACAGACCAGTATGAAACTTGCCATTTTTAAGCAAAATTTTAGAGAAGCTTGTTTTTAATCAGTTAAACGATTTTATTAACTCCAATCGCATTTTTGAAAAGTTTCAATCTGGTTTTAGGGCCAATCACAGCACTGAGACAGCACTAGTGAAGGTTGTAAATGATCTCAGATGCAATATGGATGTGAAAAAACCCTGTATCTTAGTACTACTTGATTTAACTGCAGCCTTTGATACAGTAGATCATTCAATTCTTTTAGGTAGACTTCATAATTTGATTGGCATTTCTGGTACTGTTTTTAACTGGTTCAAATCTTACCTCAATGACAGAGAATTTTTTGTAAGTATAGGTGACTGTTCATCAAATAGTTATAAAATGAATTGTGGTGTTCCCCAAGGCTCAATTTTAGGACCTACTCTTTTTAACCTTTACATGCTGCCGCTTGGGGACGTCATCAGGAGACACGGCATTAATTTTCATAGCTATGCTGATGACACACAGCTCTACATTGCCGCGTCTCCTGATGACTCAGGGCCAATAGATGCCCTTTTTAACTGTATTTTAGACATAAAACTATGGATGGCAGAGAATTTTTTACAGCTCAACCAGGACAAAACTGAGGTTTTAATTATTGGCACTGAAGCACAGAGAGAGAAACTAACTATGAAACTCCAAGAACTGAATTTAAACCCTCGTCAACAAGTGAAAAACCTGGGAGTTATCATTGATTGTGATCTTAGCTTTGAGCCCCATATTAAAAATATTACAAAAACTGCCTTTTATCATCTGAAGAACATTGCCAAAGTACGACCATTTCTCTCCCAAGCCAATACAGAGACATTAATGCATGCTTTTATTACTTGTAGACTTGACTATTGTAACGCTCTACTTTCTGGTCTACCTAACAAAAAATTAGATCAATTACAGTTATTACAAAATTCAGCTGCTCGTCTGTTGACGAAGACCAGAAAGAGAGCACACATTACACCCATTTTAAAGTCTCTGCATTGGCTGCCTGTGCGTTTCAGAATTGATTTTAAGATTCTTTTACTGGTTTATAAATCTCTTAATGGTCTTAGTCCACCCTATTTATCTGATTTACTTTTAGCCTATGAACCCTCGAGGACCCTCAGGTCTTCTGGGAGTGGCCTTTTAATAATACCAAAAGTCAGAACAAAGACCCACGGTGAGGCGTCATTTTCTCACTGTGGTCCACATTTGTGGAACAGCCTCCCTGAAGACCTGAGGGCATCAGAGAATGTTCATGTTTTTAAGAGTAAACTTAAGACCTATCTTTTTAATTTAGCTTTTACTTGAACCATTTTTAAATATTTAAATATTTTTCTACTCATGCATTTTAATTTTACAATATTTTCTCTTTTATTTATTTATTGCCTCCAGTGTTTCCTCACTGCTTGACGATGAGATGGCGCTTCCTCAGTTTGTGCTCTGTTCATAATGGGATGGGTAGGAGGGAGGGTCAGGGCTGGAGAATTTGGGTTGGGCTGTGGGTGTTGGGGTGGAGGGGATGGGCGGAGGGTCTTTGCTTGTTTTTATGTTATGTTTATTTTTATTATTATTATTATTTTATTTTTTTAAAATGTTTTTATGTGAAGCACTTTGTGTTACATTTTGTTGTGTATGAAAAGTGCTATACAAATAAAGTTTGATTGATTGATTGGTTTGAAGAGGTAAATAAATAACAAAACATATGCTCAATTCAGATTCAAGACGTAATCAGGGACAAAACACGTTAAATGAAACGTTCCCCGAAAGGGAAATATGCCTTAATGACAATAATATGATATATGTTGACATTTAACATATCTGGGATACGTTTCAACCAAACATAATCCTATAGGTAAATAAATGGCAAAAAAATAGGCTGAGAACGAACGTATTTGCGATACGTTCAACGAAACGTAATCACGGACAAAATACGTTTTCAGACAAACGTAATTGAGAATGCCGAATAGTTCCCTGGGAACGTAATTTTGATGAGACAGGGTTGGCCTATGTTACTTGTCCCCAGGTCCAAATTTTACATTTTACCATGATGTGTCATGAATATAAATAAAAATAAAATATATAACATTTGCATTTATGTGTAGCTAATTATTTCACCTATACTTTAAATACATGTTTTTCATATAAATATAATTGCATTTTAGTTAAAATGCACATTCTAGTCGCGTCCCTAGGTTTGCACTCAGTGCTGTTACCCTTACAGAATCCCCCCTCTCAAAATTTTGGTACATTCCACAAATGACATGTTCAACAGGAAATGACATCAGTCAATCTTCTGAAGGTCATGGGAAGACCAAAAGTAAGTTCTCTCATTTATTCTTCTTAAAATGTAATGGTATTTTGGCTCTGTTAGATGTCGTAAATGTCAGTGTTATGTCATGTTACCGAAATTATCTTTAGTCATTCATTGTTTGTTTTTAAAATAAAATATTCAGTTATATCCTTTAAAATTGCTGAATGTCATCAGGTTATTAGCAATGATGCTATGTAGCTAGATTTCAGATAATTGCTAATGTGATGCTAAAAACTCATTGCTGTTACCCTCATTGCTGTTACTCAAATCAAGGGCAACAGCACTGAGTTATCGGTAACAGCAATGAGTACTGCCCCCTTAGAAAGAAAGAAAGAAAGAAAGAAAGAAAGAAATAACTTTATATGAATATTGAATTAAATGTCTTGCTATTTCATTCAAATTAAAACCGAAATAACAAATGTCATATGAGATGAATTTGACATTCGAAACATATTTTTACAGGGACCAAATCCACCATTGAGTGCTGCTGAAAAGCAGTGGCGCTACCGCGCTCTGCGTGATGCAGATCCAGAGAGGAGAGCAGTATATTTAGAGAAGGAACAGGAAAAATACAAGAGAGACCTAGAGTCAGGCTTTAGGAAGAACATCGGAGATCTCAGTGGCAGAGAGCAGCGAAAACGTCGCAGAAAGTGGAGGGAGACTTACCATAGGGTGAAACGGCAGAAAGTCACTTTACTGAACTGCGTCACCCCTCCATACAGCCCAGAGTCAGAGCCAGCTGTAGATGTGCAGCCCAGCTCCTCAAGGTTTAGTTTCAGTTTGTAAAATGGAGGTTGGGGGGTGAGGGGTAGTTGTGGTTTGCAATGATGTGCAGATAATAAATAATAATAATAATAAAAGTGCTTTGAGGCATTATGAATTGCATAAATAGTTAATAGATAACTTATAATAAATATTAAATAATCCGTACTTTTGTGTTTTAGACAACGTGAACATGGACGGCGAAGGCGCAGGAGAACAACATATAAGTTAAAGAAACAAATCAGAGAGTTACAGGATCGTCTGAAGAAGGAATCTCAAAAAAAGGAAAAGTACAGGAAACAAGCTCAACGGTTAAAGAGGAAAAATGAGTCTCCACGTACAAAAGTCAAAAGAAAAATAAGCCAGTTGCCCCCCACGAGTGCCACGACTATCAGAAAGACACTTTTGTTTCATGAAGCTCTAGTTGAGAACCTTCAAAACAAGTGCAGAAATGCAAAGGGGGAGAAAGAAAGACAAATCATTTTTAGAGTTGTAACAGGGCACATTCTAAAGAAGTACAGGGTGCAACGGCTTGCCGAAGTTTCACTGGGATTTTCAAAGAGAAGATGGTAGAATTCAACAGATAGCTACACATACCAACGGAGACGAAACACACGGGTAGGACGTTTTCTGGTGAGCAGAGTTCAGGCTTACTATGAAAGGGATGATGTGAGTCGAATAACAACAGGAAAAAAGCAGACCATCACTCTTAAAAAAAACAAAAAGCAGAAGCGGTTCCTTTTGGATACCATGAAGAACTTGCATCTGAAATTTTTGGCAGAAGAAAGATTCATCTCCTATTCCCTTTTTTGTTCCCTGCGTCCATTTTGGGTTGTAGTTCCCACGCTGTCTGACCGTGACACCTGCATGTGTAAAATGCATGAGAATTTAGCATTTATCGTTCAGAAGCTGCACCAACTCCGGGTCATCAACACGGTTAATTTGGATGAGCTAGTGAGGTCAATTACATGTGACCCTGAAAACCTGAAGTGCATGTATGGTGATTGCAGTGAATGTAAGGACCTCTCTTGCCAAGTGTCAAATTCATATGCAGCAGAGAGTGATGTTACTTACCTGCAGTGGGCAACAGTGGATAGGGAGCATCAAAATGACCCAAACAAAACCTCTAAGGTCACCTTGAAAAAGGAGTTCCGGTCCACACTTGAAGACCTGCTGCACCAGCTGAACCTCCAGCTGCATAGGTTCACCAGACACATGTTCAACATCAGACATCAGTACATCCACTACAGAGCACTTAGAAGTGGCTTGAAAGCCCATGAATGTTTAATTCATGTAGATTTCTCCGAGAATTATGGCTGCAAATACAGTGCCGAAATACAGGCCGTCCACTTCGGAGCCTCACACCAGCAGGCAACATTGCACACAGGTGTGCTTTTTGTACATTCAGACCCAAATCCAGTGTCCTTCTGCTCAATCTCTCCGTCCAGACTAAAGGGCCCACCAGCAATCTGGCAGCACTTGTCCCCAGTACTTGACCATGTGAGAAGCACATATCCTGAAGTCACCACAGTCCATTTTTACAGTGACGGCCCTTGCACCCAGTACAGGCAGCGGGGAAATTTCTTTTTGCTCAGCACTGAGCTGTTTAGACGAGGATTTATAGCTGGGACATGGAACTTCTTCGAAGCCAGTCATGGAAAGGGTGCCCCTGATGGTGTAGGAGGGGCCCTGAAAAGGAGAGCTGACAGTCTGGTCAGCAAAGGCACAGATGTCCCTGATGCCACAGAGCTGTTTTCTGTTCTGAAGAATAGTGAAACAAAAATCAAGTTGTTTTTTGTAAAGACGACATTGACAGGGCAGTTTTGGAAATGCCCAATGAGTTGCCACCAGTTCCATCCACTATGAGAATGCATCAGGCAGTAACTCTTGCTCATGGAGAACTTAAGTACAGAGATGTGAGCTGCTTGTGCACAGCAGCACATAATCTAAACTGCCAGTGCTTTAATGCAAAGCATCTGACATTCACTGACATGACAGCTCCCACAACACCCACAGAAACCCCAAACATTCAGTGGCAAAGTCCCGAAGTTGTTGGCCAGTGGTGCGTGCTGAAGTACGACTGTGATTTGTATCCTGGAGTCATCACAGATGTGAATGAGACACACGTTGAGGTTCGCTGTATGGCGAACATAGGGATCAACAGGTTTTTCTGGCCAGCCCGGGATGATATCCTGTGGTATTTATTTGAGGATATTCTGTCCATCATTCCACCACCTCAACGAGTCACATCTCGCCATATGGAGATAGACAAAGACATATGGGCCAAGCTACAGCCTGTAGTTAATTCAAGATAGATCTCTATCTTTCGCTCTCTCTCACACACACACTTCAGATCTCTCTTACTCGAACATTTGTCTAGGACATCACAGACATCACAGACACACACACACACACACACACACACACACACACACAGTAGGGCTTCCCTTTTGGCATATACATCGACATACACTCACTCCTGTTACCTATTTTTTTTCCTGTTACCAAAATGTTTTTCCTGTTACTTGATTGTTTTTTCTCAAAAATAATACAGGGTGTTTTCTCTGGAATATTCATAAATGTCCCATCAGTTGTTTAATCAGTTAACAAGATACATGCTTATGCTTTGGATGGATTTTTATTCTTTCATGTTTTTTAAAAGGAAAATCCTGATACGCATTCTTAGAGAAATGCAAATTGGGTCGAAATACAGTAGTATTTAGACATAAATATGACTAAATTGAACATGAAAACAATCATTTCTTCTTAATAAACACTTTTTTTATGGGACTGCAACGTATGTGTTTGATGTTTATTAAAACAAGGTTTTAAAATGGAATTTTAGTTTAGGTAACAGGACTGAAGAAGAATCAACGATCATCATCTTGAAAACTCTATAATTAATTGAATAAAATAGCCTGAGATGGACCACTAC
This sequence comes from Merluccius polli, assembly GCA_030340625.1. Lineage (NCBI taxonomy): Eukaryota > Metazoa > Chordata > Actinopteri > Gadiformes > Merlucciidae > Merluccius > Merluccius polli. The sequence goes on from JAOPHQ010000913.1 coordinate 17,266, forward strand.
TCATTTTGAATAGTTAATTGTCTATATAACACCATTTCTTGTTAAAATTGAATGAAAAAATAAGTTCCATTTTGGAGAGTTATAACAAGCAAATGGCACTCATTCGGCGGAATGACCCATGTAGACAGTTGTTTCTATTATGGAATTATAGATCAGGCGTGTCCAAATCCTAAATGATCTTAATGATCTTATATCGTTACTAATCTAAGTAGTTCAAACCATATGTGAAAGTTATATCAAAACAAACGTGCATACAAAGGTGAGTCAAACAATAGGTGAATATGGTGAATGAAGTAAAAATTGAGTATATATATGTAGTCACACATAGTCATTGAATAGTCATTAAATAGTTTTGAGTACTTAAAATGGATATACCTCAAATAAACCAACCTCAATTTCCTCATTGTCATCGTCCAAGTCACCTCTAATAATCAAATGGCACCTGTGTTTGTCCCCCAGGTAAAAACACTCCGGCCCATCTAAGAATCATAGCCTTAGCAACGGTCAGCATCATTGAGCAAAAACAAAACATCGTACATAAAAACAAGACAATGGACACCACATTATGGAGGTAAACTGAGCAACCTACAAATGGACTTGTGTAATTGTTACACCCCAACACTGCGTATCAGGTTTTGACATAATAACTACCGCGCTCCCACAGAGTCGTTTAGGGCGGGTTCCCCTTCTCAGTTTGGTGAGGGGGAATTTCCCTGGACCGCTAACAGTCCCCAGCGCTGGTTGACCCCTGGACTACTGTGGACGAGCGGTAGAGGAGATAACTTCTGATTTAAATGAATAGTATCCAACTTAAATGAGCTGTTGGTCTGCTAATTGTCCCACAAAACACTTAAACACTGTTACCCACATTTATAAAACAAATACACAAAGAAAACAAATCAACAGGAAACAAAAAACAAATAACAGACATAAATACATAGTTGACCCCTACATATGTATTTTCTATGTCCCAACAGATCTTTAACCGTTCTAATGTTCGCAGGGCTTTCTTTATTATGTTTCATTATGTCTATTATTATTAATGTTATTATTATTATTATCATTAACATCATTATTATTACCACTACTATTATAGGGTAAACCCCTGCATAACTCTGTATTGCCTCCCTCCTTTGTCCACGTTTCTCCCTTTCCCTTCTTTCACTTTCTCTAACTTTTCTTACACTTTCTCTAACTTTTCTTACCCCTCATCTCTTCTATCCTTCTATTTACTTCCCTCTGACTTTCTGAATAAATCCTTCTGTTTTAAGAATCACCACTTACTGTCCCCATCTCATTGTGTCATGTCCAACTTTCCTTTCCTCCTTTGTTAACCTTGTAATTTCTTATCATTAATAAAAACAAAAAAGAGATGTTCAAGATCTTTCTTTGGAAAGGAGCCTCCCGGCCATGGAGGTCCCCTCCTTCTCTTAAGGTTCTTGTGTAAATGTAAATAAAGGAAAGAATAAAACAAAGAGTTAATGTCAATATTAACACCTTGCTTCATATTACTGACAAGTTGATGCTTAAGAATAATCAGTTTTTACACAAAAACACCTTTTATCGCAGTAATGACATCTGTTAACATAGTTATTTATGAATTTAAAAGTTTAGATAATAACATTAAACCGAATTATTGTACTGGGCTTCATTCTGCCTTCTCCCCTTGGTGCACGTAACTTCATTCACGCTTATTTAGCACACTCGCGCAACGTAATGGCGTCTCGCGAAGTAAGTAATGGACTGGCCAACGCCATTTTCCTTTGTCCCCACGAGGGAATTCTTCATGGGCAGTCGTCGGGGGAGGGGTAGGGGGAAAGGTTGGGTTTTAGTCTGGGTGGGGGTAGGGGTGGTCGGGGTGGGGGGTCTTGGTCAGTGGGGGTTTACTGCGTAAACTCCCAAAATGGCTTACAGGGATTTGTAATCTTATCTATGCTCCCTGTGTTATTACTATAGCATAGAACTACTCTTATCTAAGTGTGCACACTTTATATCTTCCTAGTTAATATTGTGTATATGTCCAACTATGTGTGTATGTCCATGTGTGGAAGTGTTCCAAATCCGCTGGCACTGTTTAGTATATGTCTATAAGTTAGAGTGAAAGATGAGTTTACTTTGTCTCTCCCTACACCTAGCATAACCATTAGCCTCACGTGGGGGCCATACGGCTAATAGCACAGGAATGCTACCATCCCCCTCTGAAGAACAAAGACCCATAAACAGCCCCATGTGGTGGCCTATCTTCAGTCACATGTACCATACTCTGCAGACAAAACTAAGATGCACCGTAGCAAAGTTAGCAAGCAATAGCACATGCAGGGTTAGTCACACAAAAGGTATTATGATTCATGCAAGTTACCTTAGCTCTTTGAGAATGCAATGTTAGCAGCAATCTGTACCCAATTGACCTCCTCACGCCACCTCCGAATTCAACACGGTGTCATACTGGGCCACAAACCCTTAAAGGGGTAGTTCGGAATTTTGGACATAGGGCCTCATTTCCAAGTCAGCCAGTGTGTTATTCATCACTGGAAACGTTTTCAACAAATTTCATGTAGTCCTCCTAGTTGCCCAGTTCGCTGTTGCTAAGCTAGCGCAAGTCAACGGTAACGACTAGCCTGCCAATAAAAACAGTCTTACCCACTCCACAGTACACCCAAGGCAAATCAATTATAACGCCAGACTACCGATGTAAATATCTGTTGACAGAATAATGTTAGAAATAAAACCAACCTTGCATGAATCATCGCAGTTTGAGGGACTATTTTCTCAGCAGCAGCGGAATGTTACTTTGCTCAGGTTAGTTGTGCAATAACGAAATCTCAACAGCAGAATGTAAACAGAGGCGCGTGACAGAAGGGGGCGGGGCACTTAGTACCGGTAGTAGCGGGATTGAACGGGACACAACGGAACAAACGGACACACGGAAAACAACGGAGACAACGGACACACGGAAAACAACGGAGACAACGGAACAAACGGACACACGGAAAAAACAACTAAATGCAATCAGACTCTGTTGAAACCCCCCCCACCCACTCTTCTCTCTCATCCCTGCCCTCATTGTCCTTTTATTTCTTAGGACTGAAGAAGAAGTTGACAGCGGCTGCAAACACCAAAAAAAACAATGAACTGCAGCCTTGGCTCAAGGCAATTACTAATCACCTGTGGTGGTCCTGCCAGTCATGCGGTGGTGATGCAGAGGCAAGTTCATTAGACGTTTTTTCTTGTTTTTTGTACTTAGCTAAAGGCAGGTTTTTTGTATAATGTGTGTTTGTCCCTGAAAAACATATGGTTTGGTAGGAGTTGAAACGCCGCTGGACGTCCATTCTCCATCACATTTGTGGCATCCATCGGTGGGAGGAGGATGGACAGGAGAGGACTTGCTACCACCAGGACCTCACTGAAGAGCAGCAGAGAAAGGAAGAAATGGCTGCGAACGGACTCTGCATTCAAGACACTGTCAGACCACGTCCTGAACAAGACTCTGTTGAAAGACCTCAACCACATGACTTTCTTCAAACATACAGGTATGTCTGCTGCTACCATTTAGTTGAGCATTTACACAACTTGAATTATTGAAAAAACTATTTTTCTGTAACGCTCTACTCAAAATAACGTGCTGGCATGAGTGTTTTAGATATTAGCACATCTGCCATTGACAGTTTCTACTGTGTAACTGTTTGTGATTGAATGAAGGCATAGACTGTCCAACATCTTTTTACAAGCTATTTTTGAATATCAACCTTTTGGAGAACATTCACAGGGTAAATAACCAACTAATATAAACTGCAGGAGCCCTGGAAGTGTACCACAGTTCAATGCTGAAGTACACTGAGAAGAGGCTTCACTTTGTCTACAGCTCTATGAAGGCACGCACCCTACTCTCTGTTATGGACCACAAGAGAATGTTGGACGTCAACAAGCAACGACCACTGATGGTAAGCCTGCACATAATAGATAACTGCAAAATGTTACGCCTTCTGTAACAAGTACACTGTAAATGTACTTGCCAAGCCTTGGTTTGTTTATGTTGCTGTGCATTTTGACATGTACTCCCTCAGGGACTCTGAGATACGATTTGGTCTTCCCCAAACAAACTAAAAGATGGGTTGCCAGGAAGAGGTACGAGCCAACCAGGCAGACATTCAGGAAGGATTTGGTGGAGCGGGTCCTGGAAAGGCGCCAGGATCCAACTGTGAAGTTTGCAGATCCAAAGTTTTATATCCAGAAACCACCAACTATATCTGACAACATAGCCACCACTCCAAGACCGGACAAAGAACAAAGTATTGCAGAGCATGTCTCCAGATTTAAAACCTGATTACAAGGGGGAAATTAAAGTGTAGTTTAGTGTGGTGCTAAATACTGTCTGCAAGCATTACTAAAAAGACAAAAGGTCAACAACAAGCTTATTTTTTTATTGAACCATTTGTTGTTTTTGAAATGTTACTGTACATAAGAACACTGTCGAAATCTCCTAAGGCAATTTGTTTATGAAAAAAGTACAATTTTACAAAGTAACATCAGAATCGTATTGTCATCTGTAACCAAATGTATGTGTTCTTTCTGTGTTTCATATAAAGGATATTGTGCATTAGGAAATGTTTTCTAGTAGCCTACAGTAGTGTTGTGTTCAGAACAATCTCAGAGCATCTTGTGCTTCCCTGAAGCCAACATATTGTCCAGTGGCCGAAGGGTATTTATTTCGGATGCTGGTCACTACACAGGATGGAAGAACACGTCGGTTGTCTCTTCCCAGCTGTGTTCCTTTCAACCCCCACTCAAGAACGATTCGGTAAGCGACCAATCGGTACTGCCTAAAACAAGAAGGAAAACAAGTTAGCTTTTGGGAGCAGGCTCTTACCAAAGATGGGTACACTAGGGTAATAGCCCACATAAAGACAATGGCCCTACTGCTGTTCATTGTGGTAGACTGATTTGCTGAATTGTTTAGGCTAAAAAGCCTACGGCCTATGCCTATATGGTAATTGCTGGCTAGAGTTATTCTAAACTTTCTCCATTATCACCCACTCTTTAGACTGAGGCTGTGGTTGTACATCAAGGGTAAAGAGTAGGCCTAGCCTATAACGCAGACTTGGAGTCCATGTATGAACATACCATATATAATAATTGATTGGTTGATTGCCCTTTAATAAAGCAATCAATCAACTATTATATATGGTATGTAAATGCATGGACTCCAACTAGGCAACAAATAATGACATTTTGTTAGGATTGCACACTTACAACATTGACAACTGTCCGTTGGGTCCATCAGGTCTTGTTTTTTTTTTTCCAATTTATTTTATCCACGGAGAAGAAGGTTTCCAGCACTCCTTGATTAAGTAGGGATGGGAAGTCCTGGTGCTGCGTAATGCATATTGCTCTGTCTCGGGGGGCGCTGCCAGACACATCTAGATCCTGGAAACTAGTGTCCAGCTCCAGTTCTTGTATCTGTGGGATGACCAAGTCCCACTCCCTGCAGCAAAAACATTCGTCGAATGTCAGCAATTGTACACATTTCGGCACTGGCACCACCAGTCTCCAGATGTTCTCTCCCGGTTCTCTGCTGCAGCTCCAGCGGGGGCTGCTGCAGCTGCTCTCTCTCTTTCTGCCCTTTGTGCATCCATTTCGATAAGTTCTTCATCCGTGTATTCCGGCTCGTAGAGATGCGGTTCGCTGGATACAACAAATTCCTCGTCGTCTTCAAAAGCATCGGTATCTTCAAACGTGGCCATATCTTGTGTATTTAATATTAATATATTATATTATTTATATAATATATTATATATTTATATATATATATATAAAATATCTAATTCGCTAATCCAATTACTTAGGCTACTGAGTCTGTGGTGGTGAGCAATGACAACGGCAGGTAAACAAACTATTACAGAGCCGGTAACCTAGGTAACATCAATAATAATATAATATCACTCCGCCGCTGCCATAGCCTACTACCAGGAAGTATAACGCTGCTGCTGAGACACTCAAAAGTCCCTCAAAATGCAATGCCATGCAAGGTTGGTTTTATTTCTAACATTATTCTGTCAACAGACATTTACATCGGTAGTCTGGCGTTATAATTGATTTGCCTTGGGTGTACTGTGGAGTGGGTTAGACTGTTTTTATTGGCAGGCTAGTCGCCACCGTTGACTTGCGCTAGCTTAGCAACAGCGAACTGGGCAACTAGGAGGACTGCATGAAATTTGTTGAAAACGTTTCCAGTGATGAATAACACACTGGCTGACTTGGAAATGAGGCCCTATGTCCAAAATTCCGAACTACCCCTTTAACCAATTTAACAAGATAAAACAATTTTAGGGCCTCAAACCCTACGGCCTCGAACCGACTTTAAAACATTAATTGGGCCTCAAACCCGGATTTAAAACTAATCGGGCCTCAAACCCGGATACTAATACAATACTGGCCATTTGTTACTTCTATATAGTCGTAAAATGACAACAAAATATCATTTAACTAATTCCAAAAGAGTTATAAGCGCCTGTTCATTTTTGCTTCGGCTTAACTGTAGTGACTATGGACCGGAGAAACAGAGCTTTACAACAACGCACACTAGCCACCTCTGTCACCTAATATCACTATAGCTAACTATTTGCAGTTTCAGCCGCAGGCAATAGGTACTGCTTACCTGGTTATAGGCGCCTTGTAACAGAGGTGGCGAGTTGGTACGCTGCCGCATGGCCAAGCTTCCCGAGTTCCAGACTAAGCCTTTTTCCTCTTTGAATCACGCCGGGGAGTCACCAGATTGTGGTGTGTTCTTGAGGAAGAAGGCTGCCGACACAGGAAACGCTTTAACTCACTTTATTTGTTTAGCTTTAGTTATAGTAATCTACGTAACAATGGAGGGTTATAGTAAAAGTCACGCGTGGAGCGACCCCTTAAGGCCAGTGTTGCCAACTTAGCGACTTTGTCGCTATATTTAGCGAGATTTCAGACCCCCCCAGCGACTTTAAAAAAAAATAGCGACTAGCGACAAATCTAGCTACTTTTCTGGCGCTCTTGGAGAGTTTTGGAGACTGATGGATGCACTATTCTACTATTTTACTATTCTCAGAATGAGCTCGGCTGTGTATGTAATCGCCCATCGCCCCTCCTCCCTCGCACTGTCTCTCCCGACTGCAAGCTCTGCTCAGTGAGTGTAGTGGAAGTGATTGCGAGACAGCAGTCTGGATTCTGGCTGCTCGAACACTACACGCAGTAGCCTAGTTGAGCTCGGACAAAATAATAGCTAGCTTCAAAAAACTACAAGCGAGCATTACAGATCTGTCAGATAATCCTGTCTATCCCCTGCCATTTTCCGTTCTGTATTAAATTATTGACGCCTTCACTGACCTGATATATGACACAAAATACCTCCTTATACTGCACTATACAGTTTTATGCTCATACATTCATACTGTTTATACTGTTTATAATTTTTATACTGCTCACCTGTATATTGCACATAGTACTGTTAATACTGTTTATATTCTATATCTCTCCTATATATTGCACATACTGTATATACGTATTTTGCACATACTGTACGTATTTATTTATTGCACTTGCTGCTCTTTGCACTTCTGATTAGACACTAAACTGCATTTCGTTATCCTGTATTTATACTTGTGTAATGACAATAAAGTTGAATCTAATCTAATCTAAAAAAAATGAAAGTAAATAAATCAGACAGCGATCGTGCAGCTCCTGTTTCAGTGATAGGCTTAAATGTGTGCGCCACACAGAGACGGGAACTATATTAACGGCTGTCCAACCGTTTCATTGTTGATAAAACATCAATAATCATCCTCCTTCTCATACGACTCTGCCTGCCTCATTGACCTGCTGTGCTGCCTGCAGCGGACAGGCTTTACCACGATTTTAAAAGTAAAGACTGGCCTATAGAAACAGCGCCTATCGTTACATGGAAGTGAATGTTTTATAGATCTACACAACGTGATGACGTCACTAATATGCAAATTAGCGTATGACGTCACTAATATGCAAATTAGCGTATGACGTCATCTAGCGATATTTAGCGACTTTTGGAGCAGGCTTTAGCTACTTTCCATTGGAAATAGTTGGCAACACTGCTTAAGGCCGCAGTATACTCGCCGTTACCAAGCTGTCGCGCGACATTGTGACGTCAAAATGACGTAGATCTCGCCGGCGCGACAGGATTTTGGCCCGTTCGCGCCGTGTCGCGCACCTCTTTTTTTTTCAGCGGTGCGCGACAAAGCGGAAACATAAACACGGACGAGTTCAAAGGAACATTTTAATGCGCCTTATTGCTAAGGCTTCTTCCTTTATATGTTCTATTTTATTGTGTGGTGTAGGCCTATATTTTTTCGCTAATGAACCGTGGTTTTACGAAAGTGCTGTCTACTGTTGTTGTGGTCAAAGACAGTGGAATTACGTGGCTGAAAAAAAAGCGGCATTAAGTTATAAAATAAAAGTATATAAGATAATCACTAAGTTATTAAGATGGATGCTTACAAACACTATTCATATGAGAACTGCTGCCATACACTGGACTGTTGATGGCTGACCAGGTGTGGCAGTGATGTAGAATAATAGCAATGTAAAGCAATAGACATAATGCTGTATAGTGAGAGACATCCCGGTGAACTAAACCTTAACTCCATGTGCCAGTATTAGCATATCTCTTCTTCTACTGCGTAGAAATAGCAAAGTTGGTCGCCTTTCCTCAAGTGGCGCCACCTCTGTTCAGGAGAAGACTGCAACTACTGTCGCGGCCACCAGCGCGAGTATAAATAGTTACCGTGCTCCTGTGACGTCAAATTGTCGCGTGACAGCTTGGGAACGGCGAGTATACTGCGGCCTTTAGCTTAGCATCTGTCCGGATGCGCTGCCTGGGGGTTTTCTTTCAACATTCGCTCGGTATCTCACTATGGGACACGCCCCTCGCGCTGTCCCCCAGAAGCAATTTTACACTACGCCAGTCGTGACTGGCCAACAGACGTGACGTCTGCTTGCAGAGGAGGGACTCCCTCCTACTACATAAGTCCCATCGTCACGTCATCTCCTCAGTCTAAAACCTCTTCTCGCTCCTAGAAGCACCTCTTACAGAAGGAAGTTGTAGACGGCACAGCATACTGTTCGAAGAGCGAGCTAACCCCTCGGTCGCCGAGCGCTGGCCTATCGCTACTCCAAGCCCCTGTAGAGAGTAAGAGAAAACTGTAGACACAGTAGCTACTAGTATCCACACTAGTCTGCACCAAATAAACTTGATCTAGTTGGCCTGTCACCAAACAGCGACTGTTCATTCATAATAAGAGAACATGCAGTCAGAGTTAGTACCTACCCTAACCGAGGGCTCGGGGAAGCCTCTGACGAAGGCCTGTGTTTGCGGGAATAAAATGTCGGGAGCGGATAGCCACTCCGTTTGCATTTACTGCCTCGGGCTGGAACACGCCAAGGCAGCGCTTGCATCCCCGACTACCTGCGAGCACTGCGCGCGTTTCTCGAATAAAACCCGCAGGCGTCGACTGACCAAGCAGGCGAAGCTCTTCGCTGCGGATCCCGCGATGGGGGTAACCGACCCACCGTTGCCGGAGCTAGCGGGAGTCTCCCGGGGACTTGGCGCCCTACCGGGCACCAGCTGGGGATCGGAGGTGGACCTCACCGAAGATTCCCAGCCCCTGGAGTTGACTCAACCCGACGCTGTCGGGGCTAGCCTGCTGGCGGAGCCTGATGACGCCGGGGGCGGTCACTCCGAGTCGGGGGAAGACTCGATTAGCCTCGGCTCTGATGAGGAAGAAGAGGATGACTCTTATTCCCCCCGCACCGCTTCACCTATGGCGGTGGGTGGCGCGTGCGCCAGCTCCTCGAGCCCGGCCGTCAGCGTGGACCTCTACGAGGCCTGCAAGAGGGCGGCCGCGAGGCTCGACATTGAGTGGCCTGAGCCCCCGGCGGTGGCCACCACGTCTCGCTACGAGGGCAAGCGGCTCCCGAAGGCGAAGGCTTCGACCAGCCTGCTGCTCCCGGCCTTTCCCGAGTGCCTGGAGGAAGCGACCCGGTCCTGGAGCAAGCCTCTCTCGGCCAAGACCCCTGTCCAGGGTGGGTCGGCGTTGGACTGGGCCGGTATGGAGGAAAAGGGGTTCTCCCACCTCCCTCCGGTCGAACCACTGCTGGCCTCACATCTCCACCCCATGCAGAAGTCCGCCATGACTTCTGCGAGCCCTACGCTGCCGTCCAAGGCCGACAGCTTCCAGTCTTCGCTGACGGACAAGGGCTATAAGGCGATGGCCACAACGGTGAAGGCGCTCAACGCGTCGTCGCTGCTGTTGGCCTACCAGGCGGAGCTGGAAGTCGACATGTCGACCTCGCCCACCCCAACTCTGTGGGATGAGCTGTGCCTTGTGACGGACTTGTGCCTGCGCCTCCATAGGAGTGCTGTCCAGGCGTCCGGCAGGGCCATGGCCCTGATGGTCGCCCAGGAGAGAGCGAGATGGCTGAATCTGTCTAGTCTCTCCCTGAGGGAGAAGACTCAGCTGCTTGATGTACCCGTGGACCCCAAAGGCCTGTTTGGCCCAGCGTACAGCATAATGCTACAACGCTGGGAGGAGAAGAAGAGAGAGGGTGAGGCGCTACGACTGTGTCTCCCCAGAAGGGCGCCTTTCCCATCCAACGCACCGGGCCAGGTGTTTGCCCAGCCCCGCGCTCCTCCGCCGGCCTTTCGTATTCCGAAGCGACAGCCCCAACCGGCCCATGGGGCCGGCCGGGGTCAGACCAAGCCGCCGGACCACGGAGGTGCGTGGGGGAGGAAACCGCCCGTGCCCGCGGCGCCGCCGGGTGGCCGTGCGGCCCCTCCGACCACTCAGGGGGCCATGAAGAAGCGGCGCGCCACCTAGGGTGCTGCAGCCAGGGGGGTACGGAAGGCCCGGCCAGACGCTGTCACCGTCCCCCCCGGATGTTCTGTTCCGGACCCGGTCCCAGGACGGGCCGACGAGGGCGTGTTCAAAGCCCCGCAAACGGCGTGGAGAAGCCTGTTCAGCGCTCTCAGTTCGCGGCCGGATAAAGAGAGGGAGGGTCAGCCCAGCAGAGAGCTCGGTGGAGCCGCGGCTGTTTCCTCTGGACACATACAAGTGCAAAAGCACACACCAGTGCCCAGAATCACACATATGTTCCCCTCCTCTGGTTCAATGTTTATTAAAAATGATCCCATGCGCGCATCCAGGCCCCGTGCCGAGGGCGCTGTTTCATGTCAAAAAACAAAAACAAAAAATGATAAACATAAAAAAGGAACGGAACTCAATAAAACGGTGCATGGTGGACATGAGCGCCGGCGCGCAACCCACCATGTCCGTTCGGCCCGCCACGACAGCGGAACCGGCGGTGCTGGGACCACTGTCTGGCCGGGTTCAACAGTGGCGTGCGTGCGGTGCGTCCGATTGGGTTATAAAGACTGTAACCGCCGGCTACAGGCTCCAATTTGCGTCCACTCCTCCCCGTTTCGACGGGATACTGCAGTCGCAGGCCCTGGAGAGAAGGCTCATGTTTTACGGGAGGAAATCACCTCTCTAAAAAACAAAAGAGCTATTCAGATAGTGCCACCGGAGGAAAACCAAAGCGGTTTTTACTCGAGGTACTTTCTAGTCCCAAAGAAGGGAGGGAGCCTGCGGCCGATATTAGATTTACGCGCTCTGAACAGATACATGAGACAGTACAGTTTCAGGATGCTGACACACGCCGCTCTTGTACGCTTCGTGCGCCCGGGAGACTGGTTCACAAGCGTAGATCTGACGAACGCTTATTTCCATATTCCCATTTATCCCCCTCACAGAAAATATCTCAGGTTCGCCTTCCAGGGCGTAACGTACGAGTATTTGGTTCTCCCGTTCGGCCTTTCGTTAAGTCCACGGGTGTTTGTGAAATGCACGGAGGCTGCTATCGCGCCCCTCAGGTTGAAGGGGATGCGTTTGGCAACGTACATAGACGACTGGCTTCTAGCCACACAGTCACCCCAGGAGGCTCAGGCGCAAACCAGCTTGCTCATATCGCACCTGGTGTCCCTGGGTTTCACAATAAATGTGAAAAAGAGTGTGTTGGTCCCTACTCAGAACATAACGTTCATAGGCTTGTGCCTCGATTCAGTGACGTTCAAAGCACGTTTATCCGCGGAGAGAGTGGAAGCCTTTCAGGCTTGTCTGGCACTTTTTCGCAGGGGGACGATGTTGACGTTCAGGACGTGCCTCAGACTATTGGGTCTGATGGCATCGGCGCTGGTAGTGGTCCCACTTGGCCGCCTACATATGAGGCCGGTTCAGCGATGGGTTGCATCACTCAAACTGAACCCGATACGCCAGGGCCATTGCCGTGTTTTGATTTCCATGGCGTGCGTCTTGGCGCTGCGCCCTTGGCGACGCGCGTCCTTTTTGACTGCGGGCGTTGCCATGGGAACTATCCTGGCAAGGAAGGTCCTTTCGACGGATGCCTCTCGGGCGGGCTGGGGAGCCGTATACGAGGGCAGAACAATAAATGGCACGTGGAGTTCGCATATGCAGTTTGTTCACATAAACTGTCTGGAACTTCGGGCGGTGTCACTAGCGCTGAAACATTTTCTTCCCTTTCTGAGAGGGCAACATGTTCTAGTCAGGATGGACAATACCACGGTGGTGGCGTATATAAACCGTCAGGGGGGACTGCGCTCCCCTCAAATGCACACGTTGGCACACAGACTGACCATGTGGGGGAACGCTCACCTGTTGTCTCTGAGGGCAACACACGTGCCGGGCGCACGGAACTGGGGAGCGGATTTGATGTCCAGGGGCGACCCTCGCTACAAAGACTGGAAGCTCCACAGCGTGGTCGTGAACCAGATATGGGAGAGATACGGTCGAGCGGAGGTCGACCTCTTTGCATCGGAGGAGAACACTCAGTGCCCTCTGTTCTATTCCCTAACCGGTCGGAGCGCCCCGATGGGGCTGGATGCTTTGGCATACGAGTGTCCAGTTGCTGTGCAGCCAGCCTTGGCCTCTGCCTGTGCGCAGGGATCTCCTGACGCAGGCGCACGGGGAAATCTTCCATCCTCATCCGGAGCGCATGGCTCTGTGGGCCTGGCCCGTGAAAGGATGAACCTAACGACTGCTGGACTCCCATGGAATGTCATTACGACTATCCAGGGCGCCAGGGCTTCCTCTACGCGTTACGCATATGACGGGAAATGGCGTGCGTTCGAAGAATGGTGCGGGGAGGCTGGGGAAATAGCTTTCCAGAGTCCCGTGCCTGTTATTCTGATGTTTCTACAGGACCTGCTGGATAAAGGCAAGGCTTTCTCCACTGTCAAAGTGTACTCACACTTTCACTAGATTCTACAGGTTGGATGTTACTGCGCCTAATCTGTCTCACACAGTCTTGAGCGTTGGATCAGTGAACGTGCCTGTTTGATGGGTTGTTTGCACTGGGACTTCTTTGGCAATACGGGAGTTACTATATCCCATAGTGAGATACCGAGCGAATGTTGAAAGAAAACTTAGGGTTAAGAAATTAACCAAGGTTTTCTGATACATGAGTGAGGTATCTCACCAGACCACCCTCCTTGCCAGGAGCGAGGAAGAGGTGTTTTGCCGATAGACTGAGGAGATGACGTGACGATGGGACTTATGTAGTAGGAGGGAGTCCCTCCTCTGCAAGCAGACGTCACGTCTGTTGGCCAGTCACGACTGGCGTAGTGTAAAATTGCTTCTGGGGGACAGCGCGAGGGGCGTGTCCCATAGTGAGATACCTCACTCATGTATCAGAAAACCTTGGTTAATTTCTTAACCCTAAGTTTCTGCCCTCCCCCCGGATGTGTTGCCCGGTAGTATCCGGGCAGGCGTGGCCTCTATGACGCATAATGGCTAGTGTTGGGCGCCCGCCCCCAGTATTATGTTTGCCGCCATCTAGTGTTCAGGTGCGGTTAATACAACTTGTATATTTATTTCTATTCCTTTGTGGCTATGTGTAGATATTACAGCCTGCTGATACATATGTTATTATTTATTCTCAACAATGTACATATTTGAGGCATACTTTTACAACTAACAACTAACAGCTTATGTTAGCATGTCAACTGACTGCATCCCACCAAGACAAAAGTTGTTCATTTGTTCCATTCTTATCTGCAATGTGTGATTCTATTATAAAATTATATTTGAGAAAGTGCTTGAATCTATTTATATGTTGGTCCTAAATATAAATATTTTACCCAACAAAATTGTTTTATTATTTATGAATGTATTTTCTTCCTCAAGATCTCCCAATGTACATTCATTAAATCCAGTTTTAAAGTTTTATTGTTATTAGAATACAGTTGCATTCAAAACATATTGACAGAAACCTTATAATCCACAATTTCCAATGTGTCCCCTGCCAAATAATTTGAGATGTTAAATGTTAAATTACGTGAATTACATAAAACCTCAAACTTTACACACACTGTTGTACCCGCCCACCCATCCAGAAGAGACTATTCACATAATGAGATGATAATTATTCCAGTCTTTGAGTTCTGATTGGTTTCGATCTTTCTGGGAGGCGTGGTGAGGACGCCCACTGTAAACACCATGTGCAAGTTTGTTTTGTTCCTTGTTAAGGTCAACCTTTCACTTGGTAATGAAATGATGATTGGGCGATCGGCGATCGTAACGTCATCAGAAGTTTTGAAACCTAGCCTTGAACTGCAGTGTCTTTTTGGAGACTTTGTAAACTTCATCCATAATTATATTTCAGTCAGGACCACTTTTGTCAAAATAATCTTTTATTCTAAAGCAGAATATTACATGCAGAATATTACATTTGCAGAATATTACATTTGGCGGTATGGCTCTGTTCTGGGACCTCCTTGCCCTTCCACGTGCCTACGTGGAAAGCCTTAAGGCAGGGGGAGCACTCCTCCCTGCCCTTCCATGTGCCTACATGGAAAGGTTTAAGACAAGGAGAGCGGCAGCAGAGACCCCCAAGAACCATACCAGGCAACCTCCCTTCCATGAGCTACATGGAAGTGCCATTAAGAGGAGCCAGCAGCGCAGACATATTATTATATTGTATTATTATTATATTATATTTATTTAAGAATAAATACGGACATAGCCGATCATTAATGCAGACTCTAGTTTAATGCAGACTCTAGTTAATGCAGACTCTACTTAAACTAGAGTCTGCATTAATGATCGGCTATGTCCGTATCATTAATGCAGACTCTAGTTTAAGTAACTGGCTGAGACTCTAGTCTCAGCCAGTTACTTAAACTAGAGTCTGCATTAATGATACGGACATAGCCGATCATTAATGCAGACTCTAGTTTAAGTAACTGGCTGAGATTAATTAAGGAACCCTGAGGAGTATGCTAGAAGTATGTTTAAATATTTTGTTCTTACTTTTGGCTGTGTGGCTCTGTTCTGGGACCTCCTTGCCCTTCCACGTGCCTACGTGGAAAGCCTTAAGGCAGGGGGAGCACTCCTCCCTGCCCTTCCATGTGCCTACATGGAAAGGTTTAAGACAAGGAGAGTGGCGCACGCCCCCAAAGAACCACACCAGGCAACCTCCCTTCCATGAGCTACATGGAAGTGCCGGTAAGAGGAGCCAGCAGCATAATAACTGATACCTCTAAGCAAACACTAGTTGAAGTACATGCTAGTATAACTAGAAAGGTCCCTGGAATTTTTTATATACATTTATTGAATTTAGCCAGCAGTTACAGGGCACTCATTGCTTTTTGAGCATCAAGGATTGCTTGCGCCTCAGGCCGGAGGTATCGTTCGTAAGCCGATGATGACCATCTACCCATAGCCTTAAGTGTTGAGACGGGAGCTACCGATGCTGCAGTTGTTGCTGCTCCTATCCGGAATGAATGAGGAGTGTAGCGCTCTGGAGGAAGCCCGCAGGTTTGGCAGAGTAGGCGAAGTCGTGAGGCAAACCAAGCTCGGGACATGGAATTCCCTTCCTCCGTGGCAAAGAGAGGCTCCTGGTTGCTGGCTCGGGGACGACTTTTCATGTATTGAGTCATGGAAGACAGGGGACAAAAAGCAGAATTAGATTCGGAAATTATGACTGAGGATCCTTTTCTATCCCTATCAGTCTTTGAATGCTTGAGTAATAAGGAGTGAGAATAAGTGGTGAGGATTAATTGATACGTCAGCAATAGTGAGGTCATGCGAAGGATCAAAAGATCCTGTGCGTGTAGTAAATTCGCCACCTCTGAGAAATCCATAGAAAGCGGTGAGAAAGACAGTTTCCAATAATAAATCTGTATATTGACCAAAGCACCCGCCCCTTAAGTATGTGATTAGTTTTTTCAAGAGTGTAAGAGTGAAGGGAAGATGAATATCATTGCCTTGAGGTTTCTCTTTCTTAAGGCCATTAAGCAGAAGACGGACGGATGGGTTCCCGAGCAGGCTGATGGTGGATGGATCCAGGCAGCGCAGATGGAACTGAATACCTGCGACTAGGCCTTTAATGGAAGATGGCTGCATTTTCCGGGATTCAAAACAATGAACTAAAAAGGCACATACGATGGAAATATTGATGGGCAGAACTTCTGCGGAGAAGGTGGCACAAAAGGAGGTGAAATACGACCATGCAGAGTCGTACATCTTTAAAGTAGATTTAGCTAAGCCTGATCGCATATAGTGAGCAGCAGACAGCATATATGATTGCATGGTTGTGTTTAATCTAACACTGTTTGGGAGAAGGGGGGGGCAAGGCAGGCTGGATGGCGCTGCCTCCGGGCACAGCTGGCGAAATTTCTGTAATTCAAACCGGGACAAGGAATCAGCAATATTGTTATCCAATCCTGGAATGTGAGCTGCTCTAATAATGAAATTACCCAACATGGATAACCAAGTGAGGCGCCTTACAAATCTATTAATAAAAGGAACTGAAGAACGCCCTTTGTTAATTATGTTAACGGTTGCCTCATTGTCACAAAAAAAAAAGATTTGTTTCCTTGACCAGTCTTCCCCACAGAAGACATGAAACAACAATTGGGTACATTTCCATTAAAGCAGTAGAAGAGGCATTAGCTGGCAAGGACAACAATTCTTTTGGCCATGTGTCTGCGAACCACTGATTGTTAAAATACCCACCAAAACCAACGGAAGGGGCAGTGTCTGTATATAATTTCATGGCACTTGATAGTTCTAGCTGCTCATTATAAAAGAAGGAGATGCCGTTTCATTTATCGCACAGAAGAGACCAGAACTGGAGCTCGGATCTGCAGCCCTCATCTAAGGTTACTATGTTGTGGAGTTTCTCTATAGATTTAGATAGGTCCAGAAGCCTGGATATAAAGGAACGTCCCTGGGGAATAATACGCATGGCAGAATTAAGATGTCCGAGCAAGGAGAGGTTTTGGAAAATGCTACTGCTTCCTGTGCTTTTTTCATTACCTCTCTGATGCGATTTAATTTTTCGAGAGGCAGTGAGGCTTGCATCAGGACGCTATCTAGAGTGATGCCTAGAAACTCTATGGTTTTACATGGGCCTGATGTTTCTCCTCTGATAGTGGAACCCCTAATGTTTTAAAAGTATGTTTTAGAGCAGCAATGCATTGGTCTGGTTTTGAATTTGGATAGTCGATTAACAGAAAATCATCTAAGAGATGAAGCACGAAAGGCAGTTTGCTGTTGTTTAAAAGGATCCAGCAAAGAGCCTCTGACAAGGTGTCGAATATTTTAGGGCTGCTGCGACAACCAAAGGCGAGCCTGACTGAGAAGTATATTTTCTCTCTCCATTTGACCCCGAACAGATGCCACTGTGAAGGGTGTAATGGCATGACTTTAAATGTGTCTGTGATATCTGCCTTGGCTAGCCATGCGCCTCTACCTGCTTTTTTAATTAACTTGATGGCATCGTCTGTGGTAGCGTAGAATAAGGAGAAAGGTGCCAGGGGAATTAAACTATTAATGCTTTTCGTTTTGTCGTTTTGAGGAGCAGATAGATCGATGATTAAACGCTTTTTTCCTGAATACTTGGTAGCTATACCTATAGGGTTAATGCGGGTTGTTGAAAACGGTGATTTATCAAATGGACCAATCATGAACCCTTTTGTAAGCTCTCCCTCCAGTAACGTATCGACTACCTCAGGTTCTTTTAAAGCAGATTGTAGGTTTTTGCAAATAAATGACAATTTTGGCAACCAAATCAGCCCAGCTAAGAACCCTTGAACCAGTCCTGTGATCAAATAATTCACAAAACAGCGGTTAGGATGCTTCTTTAGCGCCTTCCCCAACTCGGGGACGTCGATTGGTGTCGAAGGCTTTATTTTCTCAAGCCCCTTTTTGAGGGGCGGCCTCGTCTCGGGCACACCGACTTGGGATGCCCGTCTCCGCAATAACTGCAAGCATGGATATATTTACAATTATAGAAGTTGCACACATTTTCATTGAATTTGAAGCACATGGGAGTCATTGGTTGAGTCACCTTGGTTTCTTCAGTTTTTGGAGAGGGCTTGGGTGGTTGGTCTACAGCTACGGATCTAGGGCATAGTTTTTGAGTGGGAGAAGGAGCCGTAAATTGAGCAGGACAGAGCCTGGTGGCCTGTGAAATGCCTACTAATAACGGCCAGGTCGACTACTGACCAGTCCAGTCTTTGATTGAATCTTTGTATGAACATGGAAGCTTTAGCAGAAAATGATTTGTGGTATTCGAAAAAAAGTGTTCCTCCATAAGACAAAGCCAGATCCAAAATGATGGCTAGGTAAGTATCCAGTTCGGCTCTACGGGAAGGATACGCTTCGCATATAATGTCTCTATATACTCCAAAAGCCACGTTAAATTCAGCCAGAGTTAAAGTTTTAGACAGTCTGGGGTCACATTCTTTCAGCATCACTGACACGTCTCCACAGTCCACAATACGTCTATCGCTAATCTCAGAGCAGAGCAGGATTTTTATTAAGTTGACGTCATTACCTGCGAGGATTTGGCTTCTGAGATGTGGCGAAACTGCAGCGGCTGGAGGAAAGAATGGGACCCCTGTGGAGATTGGAACTGCAGTTCCCAGCGTTCTCCGCGGGAATGTGATGCCGTCGAAACGTGCTGCGGTGACGTCATCATCCGGCGCCACACCTGTTGGACCGTGCGCTGGCCCTGCGAACGGTAAGGAGCCTGCCGGACCGCGAAATTACGAATCCCACTATGGCCACGCCAAGCACCGCCCCACCCTGCTCCTGATTGGTTGAGCTGTGCTGTCGACTCTATCCTGATTGGTTCTACTGCGCCCAGCAAGCTAGAAGATTGTTTAATCTCAACGACCGCTCAGTTTACAAGTGTTGAAGATATAGTTAGGGTTAGGGTTAGCAGGCACAGTAAACAATGTTAGAGTCGAGAGCACAGCTCAACCAATCAGGAGCAGGGTGGGGCGGTGCTTGGCGTGGCCATAGTGGGAAAAACAACATTGCTGCCGGACCATGCGCTGGACCTGCGGACAGTGAGGAGGGAAACATGCCTCCAGCTGATGAAGACGGGCCGGCTAAGTGTGTTGCACCGGACTCCAGGACTTGAATCCTGGAATTCATGGTGGCAAGCAACGACTGAATGTTGTTCAGGGCTGACACCATGGGGTCGTTATCGGCTGGGTAGGCGGAGCTGGCTGCTTCGTCTGGGACTTGTGCTCTTTTGGAAGGCGGTGCGGCGGCTGGAGCTGGGACTGCGGCGGAGTTTCGGGAGCAGTTTTTCCTTTTCTCTGCAGATTTTTTAGGAACAGAGAAGTTGGAGAGACATGCGGAAGCTGCTTCAGAGCGGATGTTCTTCTTAAACAGCGCAAACAGTTCCTCGTGAGAAGCCCCTACTGGAACAGTGATGTCGTTTTTAAACAACGCTTCTAGGAGTTTAGGCACTGGCCAATCCTCAATGCTGGGAGTATTTGGATTTTTACTTGCCAAACGAGCGCTCCGGCGGGTGGAAATGACGCTCTCTTCGTTGGCTTCCTCTGCCTCGGATGGTTGCTGGGACTCCATGCTGTCGTCGACCTGCCATAAATCCTCGTCGTAGATGGACATGGCGAGTAGTGAGGTAAGTAGCAATACGTACACAATGTTACGAAGTGAGGGGCAAGGCAGGAGGGGCAGCCGAGGTCCGGACAAGGGGCGAGGCAGACGAGATCCGGGCGAGGGGCTAGGCAGGAGAGGCAGACGAGATCCGGGCGAGGGGCTAGGCAGGAGAGGCAGACGAGATCCGGGCGAGGGGCTAGGCAGGAGAGGCAGTCGAGATCCGGGCGAGGGGCAAGGCAGGAGAGGCAGTCGAGATCCGGGCGAGGGGCTAGGCAGGAGAGGCAGTCGAGGTCCAGGCGGAGGTCGGCAACGGGAGAGCAGTATGGAGAAAAGAGCTGGAAGGTCTAGTGCGAACATGTAGACAATCTGGCAAAGCTAGCAAAGAAAGCAGCGAAGATAGGCAGGCTGAAGCAGCTTTAAATAAGGCGCCAAGAATGATGTTTGCCAATGGGTGTTTGAGGGGGAGTCAGCTGAGCTGTCAGCTGACTGTGTATGGTATCCAATGGGAAGCTAGGGGAATCAGCTGATGTATGTCTATAATAATACTACATATTTGAAGCGCTCTGCATACGTAACGTAACCTAACGGGCAATTATGACTATGACTACTGTGATATCTGTACTGAGCCGAGCCTGACTTTGTGGCCTGCCTGAACTAACGCTATGCTCAATGTATGCAAAATACTAAATATCTCTGGATCCCTTTATTCGAGACACTTACTTTGTTTTTAGCCGAGATGCTAAGCGTTGCACTGGTCCAACAAAGCTCCAGTGCGATTGTAACCCTCTCACAAGCTTTGTAATCCAGCCTTGAGCTGCAGTGTCTTTTTGGAGACTTGTACAATACATAATGATAAATCCAACAATGAATGATTATTTATCCACTTTTCCATGTTGAAAACGGTAACTGGCAGCCACATTGCCTTCGTCGACTAATCAGAGGCTGTGTTGCTGGTTTGTCAACCAATCAGAGGCTGTGTTATTGTTTTGTCGACCAATCGGAGGCTGTTTCCGTTGCATTACGCAATGGATTCAAATAGCTTGGAATAACATGATAAACCCCTTCCTATCAATACGTTGTTACTATTAGGGCAGCACCCGAAACTTGTGTGTTATATTTAGCAGCATCTCTTTACTTAAGGAATATTATAGTCTGTTGTGATGTTCTTTGAGGAAGAAGGCCGCCAACACAGGATCGCTTTTAACTCACTTTATTTGTTTAGGTTTAGGTCTATTATCTATGAAGCAAAAGGAGAGGAATTGTATTATTCACACGTGGAGCGACTCTTACCTGGATATCTAACAGATACGCGGCCTCTAGAGTTTCTGCCCTCCCCCGCTTGTGTGCGCTCGATAGTACCTGGGCAGGCGTGGCCTCTATGACGTGTAATATGCTCTGATTGGCTAGTATTGAGCGCCCGCCCCCAGTGTATTATGTGCTGCCATCTGGTGGCCAGGTGCGGTTAATACAGCTTATATATATATGTGTTCCTGTTCCCTTGTGGCTATGTGAGGATATTACAGCCTGTTGATACATGTGCTGTTATTTATTCGTAACAGTCCACCCTTGGTCATCACTGATGACCAGTGTTGTGCTAGTTACTGAAAAATAGTAACTAGTTACAGTTACTAGTTACTTTGTAAAAAAGTAACTCAGTTACTTAAACCAAAACGTAATGCATTACTGAGAAAGTAACTTTTTAGTTACTGTACAACGTTCTTAAATAAAAGTTGATTGATTGAGTTCCCCTCTCACCGTCATTTCAGTAATGTACTGATGCTGAATAATACAAACTGTTGATTAAAACAACCGTTTCAATTCATTTGCATCCACATCACTGAATCTAATCATCCAAGCAATATGATCCGTTGTGCACCAACACAAACCTTAACACAAACACCAAAGTATTGCACCAAAGGGGGGGGGGGGGGGGGGTGTGCGCAATAGTAAACACACCGCGGACCTATGACCGGCGGGGGGGGGGGGGGCGTGCAATAGTAACACACCGCGGACCTATGACCGGCGGGGGGTGCGCGCAATAGTAACACACCGCGGACTTATGACCGGCGGGGGGGGGGGGGGGGGGGGGGGGTGCGCGCAACAGTAACACACCGCGGACCTATGACCGGCGGGGGGGGGGGGGTGCGCCCTATGACCGGAGGGCGGACCTGTGACCGGCGGGGTTGTCTCAAAAAGGAGGACAAATACGCGTCCGGCTTGATGCTGCGCCAGGACAGGGCTTTGAAAAACCGGACAGTCCGGCTTTATTGATCGGGAACTGTGTGCCGTTGTAAAACCTCACCAAAAGGAACGGAGTAACGCAGCGTTTGGTAACGGGAACGGAGTTACTGAATTTTAAAAAACAACGCGTTACTGAAAAAAGTAATGGCGTTACTAGTAACGCGTTACTACCCAACACTGCTGATGACCATACTACGAATTACTAGTGCAATGTATCATATAAGTTATAAAAGTGGTGAGTATAAATTCAAGCGAAAAGAAAAAACCCCACGGATTTGTTACCGTGGGTCAACATCAACATCACCAACCGACTTAGTTCGGGAAAACCCCCACTAAACAGGAGGAAAACCTGTCGCATCCCTAAAGTGGACGGCATTCACCTTGGTGTGTCTCAAAGAATACATGGGCCGTAGCCAACAAACAATAGACAAATTATCATCACATCATACAATCAATGTCATACCGTCATCACAGTATCTTGAGGACACAAAGGCGCAGTAATAAATGCACAGTAATTTTCATCACCAGAAATCCCTTCAAATACTTATATGCATGAATAACCAAAATCGAATACTTCCAGGCATAAGGAACAGTAAACCTATATAGAACTAAAAATCACCCTGCAGACATGCATGGTTTCCAATGGCCCAGGTGGTCTCCATACATGCAGGGCCCTCAAACATCATCACAGTGTTATCACCCGTTTCCGTAGCCGACCTCAGGTCGGACAGCTCACAAATTCAATGTCCATCATGTCATCCATGGGCAAGGCTCACACGACAAGGTTACTAACACGTACCCATGTGTGCCTTGCCCACGGATCCACTGGTCAGCTCGGCCGTACCAGTAGTCAGAACATATTCCAGTAGCATCAAAGAAATTCATCAGTCTCATTATTAAAGCAATCATGGGAACACATCCGAATCTAAACAACGCAATGCAATGACAAACATGACCCAAAACGGTACGTTTAATAATTCATCATTCAAATGAATCAGATGTGATATCCTCCTAGACACAGGTGCCGAACTCCAGGAAATCGGGTACTACTCTATGTAACCCAGCCTGATCAGGTCGGGGCGCTCCACTGTCCCCTGAACACTCTCAGGTACACTTGGTCACCTGGCTCCACCGTCCTTGGTGGTTCGTCCTTCGGCTCTGGAACTCTTCTCAGAAATGTTGTTAATTTGTTGAATGTCCCATTCACTCTTTCCACCATTCCTTGTGACTGAGAATGAAACCTAACCGCAGTTTGATGCGTAACTGCTGCACCACACGGCGTTGACGCTGTATTTTTGACGCGGCGGTGGACAAAACTAACAAGTAAAGATATTAAACACAGCATAACAGCATTAGGCGTTGGCGTTTGCAAGGTAAACCCAATTCTTCCTAATGTCAATAAACTATCTAGCTTGTGCATTAGATCCTTTCCCAACAGATTGCTGAAGTATTTTCCAATGATTACTTTAACCAGGTCATTGCAAATGTTCAAAGAACATATGTCTGACTTAAGCAAATTCGACAATTAAACAAATAAAACAGAAAAACTAAAACAAAAATAAAAACAAAAAAATCAAAATCAAAATGCAATCTATTTCAACAAAACCCATGGAAAGCAAGACATGGCTGTTTCCGAAGGCCGAACTCTACGCCCAGCGAGCAGATAGCGTTTAGGTTTTACGACTAAGATAACCTCAAGGTCCCAGGACATGGGAGAGAGCTCCTAACATAAACAATTAGCACTTAGAGATGTCTGTTTGTCTCCTTTAATTTACACCTTCAGCCTTTAGGTTTATCTATATGTCTCTAAGTTGTAAGAGGACACCTCTGTGTTCCTCTCCTAGAGCAGACGCATTGTTTATGTTAAGGATGAGTGAATATGATGAACAAAAAAATAAGGAGAACAACCTGTAAATGTATAACAGAAAACACACTACATATTCCCCCCTTGAAAATACACTATATTCCCCCCTCGTGACTTTGAAGAAGTCACGTAAAACTAACACAAAGTTAAGCATGTTGCATTCATTCTTCCTGCTTGTATCGACCTTTATATATTGATGATAATAACATAAAATATACAGTATATGACAGTGATTCTAGGTCCTAATTTATCAATCTTTTTGGAACAACTAATTTAGTCTTCTAGCGTTACCCTTGAATCCTATGCCCACATTATTTTTATTTACTTTTAGACTAGGGAAACTTATTCAATTGTTCTAATAAGGCCAAATTCATGAGCTAGTCTCGCCCCACCGGAAGAGCTCTTCCCAGTTACCCATTAAGCAGCTGAAGAGAGGTCTGTCCAGGTCGGGTTACCATCATCCAGTCGAAAACCACCTCTAGGATATGAAAAAAGAGCATCATGACGGTTTCCTAATCTAGAGAAGATCTCACCCACAAGTCAATCAGGATGAGGCACTTCTCTGCAATCCAATCACTGTCACTGCACAACAAATCATCATTACAGAGTGTTAACATCTTTCAACATCAATCACTTGTAAATAAATCAATCAGTAAAGGAATCAAAAAGAAAATAGAAAATATAGAGTGTATAAACACATCACATTCGGATAAGACTGTCAGCCATGTTGCCTCCTAGTATGAAAATTATGATCAACCGGTGGTAACAGGAATCAATGTTCCTGCTGTTCATTTCGTGTTTGCAGTCCATTTCAATGTCCAGATATGAGTCTCTGAGTCCATTTAGGGCAGGAGCCCCAGATCAACTGTCCTCTCCCTAATGGACCCCCCTCCATTGTCCTCAATTTCCTCATTGTCATCGTCCAAGTCATCTCTAATTATCAATGGCACCTGTGTTTGTCCCCCAGGTAAAAACACTCCGGCCCATCTAAGAATCATAGCCTTAGCAACGGTTAGCTGTATTGAGCAAAAACAAAACATCGTACACAAAGACAAGACAATTGGCACC
The DNA here is from genome assembly GCA_030340625.1 of Merluccius polli. Classification (NCBI taxonomy): domain Eukaryota; kingdom Metazoa; phylum Chordata; class Actinopteri; order Gadiformes; family Merlucciidae; genus Merluccius; species Merluccius polli. The sequence continues at coordinate 42,436 of JAOPHQ010000913.1, forward strand.
ACATTATGGAGGTAAACTAAGCAACCTACAGATGGACTAGTTTAATTGTTACACCCCAACACTGTGTATCAGGTTTTTACGTTGTAATAACTACCGCGCTCCCGGACTCCTGGACTTCTGTGGACGAGCGGTAGAGGAGATAACCTCTGATTTAGATAAATAGTATCCAACTTAACTGAGCTGTTGGTCTGCTAATTGTCCCACAAAACACTAAAACACTTTTACCCACAGTTATAAAACAAATTCACAGGGAAAACAAATCAACAGAAAACAAAAAAACAAATAACAGACATAAATACATAGTTGACCTCTACATATGTACTTTCTATGTCCCAACAGATCTTTAAACGTTCTAATGTTCGCAGCGCTTTCTTTATTATATTTCATTATGTCTATTATATTTCATTGTGTCTATTATTATTATTATTATTATTATTATTATTATTATTATTATTATTATCATCATCACCACTACTATTATAGGGTAAACTCATCATCACCACTTACTGTCACCATCCCATTTTGCCATGTCCAACTTTCCTTTCCTTCTTTGTTAACCTGTAATTTCTTATCATTAATAGACACAAAAGAGATGTTCGAGATATTTCTTTGGAAAGAAGCCTCCCGGCCGTGGAGGTCTCCTCCTTCGCTTAAGGTTCTTGTGCAAATGTAAATAAAGGAAAAGAATAAAACAGAGAGTTAATGTCAATTTGCACACCTTGCTTCATATTACTGACAAGTTGACGCTTAAGAATAATCAATCAGCTTTTACACAAAAACACTTTTTATCGCAGTAATGACATCTGTTAACGTAGTTATTTATGAATTCAAAAATCTAGATAATAAAATTCATAATTACGTAATGACCACCAATAAACCGAATTATTGTACTGGGCTTCATTCTGCCTTCTCCCCCTTGCAGCTCCAGGAGTGCAAGTAACTTCATTCACGCTTATTTAGCACACTCACGCAACTTAATGGCGTCTATAACTGCATCATATTACTTTGTTACAGTCCCTCACATGTCCGTCGCTAGGCACTTGCAAAGAACAGACATAGTCTAAAATTAACCTTAGGCCTAATGAACCACATTAATCTTCTTACGCGCCAAATAATGGACTGGCCAATGCCATTTTCTTTTGTCTCACGGGGGAATTCTTCAGGATCGTACGGGGAGGTGGTGCGGTAGGGGAGAGGCAGTCGTCGGGGGAGGGGGAAGGTTGGGTTTTAGTCGGGGCGGGCCCAGGGTTAGTCGGGGTGGGGGTAGGAGTGGTCGGGGAGTCATGGCCAGTGGGGGGTGCAAGGCTCTCAAGTGTCAGTCACTCATTTCGGTCTTTTGTCACGCCCTCCCGCCACACATGGCATTTCTCACGCTGAAAAATAACTTATATGCCGCTGCCGCAGCACCCAACATGATTTCTCTAGCTCTCACCATGGAACAGGCGTGTCTCCCCTGGCTTTCTAAATCGCAGCCCGCCACTTACCAGCCGAGAGAAGGGGCTACACAATAGCCAATCAGAAAATAGCATTGTAGTGTATCTGGGTAAGATGTAACGCAACAACCAATGAAAAAAACTTGTTCGCGTGATTCTGCTACAAGTTTGTTTGTTGACAAAATGCAGCCACCCAATTGGTGTAGAACGATCACGTGACGAACCGTGGCACCACTTTTGACCAAGATATTATTACGCCATGAAGGCACTAGTTCAACAAAAAACAAAGTGGTTAGAAGAATTGACTGGAATTTTAGCAGAGAACTTTTTCTTGGTGGATTAGCATGACTCGTTATTTTTTATGAACTAAAGAGTGTGTAGTTGCACGCCTGTGGAGCGGGATGAAACGATAACAGGGTTCACCTTATGGCCTACAACCAGCTTATGAAAGTTTCGAAGAAACCCAGAGAGGAAACCAGGAGCTCCGAGCATCACTTCAGCAGAGTAAGTAGCCTAATCTCCTGTGTTAATGTTCCAACAAATTCACAACTTTGACACAAACAGTGACAACTTGACTGCTGTTTACGTTTAGGAATGTTTCCTGAGATAATTAGAAACATTTTTTTCCAATGCTGAGTCGCGTCTGTAGCCTTAACTTAGCCAACAATTTTACAGCCTGTTCAATGGCAAGACCTGTTCAAAACAAGTAGTCTAGGCATTCGTTATCACAGGATGACTGACATATTCTCACATTATAATCATCTTTCTCTCCAAATAGGGGAAATAATTGTATTGGCATTAAATAAATTAAAGTGTATTGCATGGTCAATGTAATAGGTCACTTTAAATATCATGTCATATTTTGTACATCCTGCATCTATGAGCAGAATATACAAAATATGGCATGATTTTAAAAGTGACCTATTACAAATAATTATTATTGCTGTCTTTCTAAGATGTCAGGAAAAAACAATTAAGCATCCTTTCATTTGCCGTGAGTGGACATCCCCCTAAAAAGCCCAGGTTAGAGGATGCAGATGTGGCAAAAAGAGTAAGCCCATTAGAGGAGGAGACAGTGCAGGTGGAGAAGGAAGAGACAATGCAGGTGGAGGAGGAAGAGACGGTGCAGGTGGAGGAGGAAGAGACAGTGCAGGTGGAGGAGGAAGAGACGGTGCAGGTGGAGAAGGAAGAGACAGTGCAGGTCAGAAGAGACCATCAAAACAAAAGAGAAAAAGATACCGGGCGCGGCCACCTACAAGAGCTCTTATAATAAGGAATGAACATCTAAATGGCCATTCATTACTGTAGGAAGCACCAGCTCCTATTACTGGTGCTCTATCTGCCGCCAAGAGAACTGCTGTGCCCATCAAGGTGTGCGGGATGTGAAAAGGCACATAGAAAGTAAGGGGCATCAGGCCAAACAGCAGGCACTAAAGTCAGCCAGCACAGTCAAAGACTTTTACTTGCCAGTGACTGCAGAAATGAGTGTGCAAGAGGTCAAGGTACATAGCACATTACATCCAAAAGGTTGATTACAATGTTCATGAATACCATTTCTCCTAAATAATACAACCGATTATATGGCATGAGACATTCACCCGTGACATGGACAGAATACTACTCTGTTGTGTATTTTTATTGTTACTGAAATCTGTTGTTTTCTGCATAGCTATATCTTTATCTCTGATTCTGTTGCAGACAAGGAGAGCCGAGGTGAAAGTTGCCATAGCAATGGTTCAGCATAACGTCCCTTTTGCTGTGGCTGACCATTTCAGTCCCTTGTACAGGGAGTGTTTCAAAGACTCTCCCACAGCTCAAAATTTCAAGAGTGCCAGCACAAAAACAGTGTGCATCATTAATGAAGCAGTTGCACCACATTATATGAATGAGCTGGTCACGAAGATGAGGGAAAATCCCTTTACACTGCTCACTGATGGCTCAAATGACACAGGTATACCTTTGATAGCTAAATTGCCTGTTTCTATTTCCTCATGTTCATATCACACACACTGAAATAATACACATGCAGTACATGCTTGCAGAGTTGGTTACATACCTTATCGTTACAGGACTAGAGAAGATGAATCCCTTAACTGTGAGGATATTTGACACCACCAAAGTTGTGCACAGATTTCTTGATATGTGCACAACAAGTGGAAGAAGCTGTGGCACAGCTGATGTTATATACAAAAAAATCAATGACGTCCTGGTAGAATATAACATACCATGGAAAAATTGTGTTGGCCTATCAGTTGACAATGCCGCAGTTAACATTGGTTCCAAAAACTCAATTGGGGCAAAACTGCTTCGGGAAAATCCCAGTATTTACATTCATGGATGCCCCTGCCATATCATCCATAACACTGCCAAAAAAGCAGGGCAGAGTTTTTTGGAAGTAAGTTCCAAAATGTTTGCTTTTGCATTAAATATCTGTTTAGCTAAATAAATAATAAGCTATATAATGACAATACATCTATGCACCCATGTCATGTTCTGCAGATATCTGGATTTGACCCTGAGGACCTTGTGGTTGACGTTGGGTACTGGTTTAAGGGCAGCACAAACCGTAAAGGTTACTTGAAAGGTTTGTAATTCAATTAGCTCCAGTCTTATACACCAAAAGTGAGGAAAAATATGGTAAACTTTATTTTTCTGACATATTTTACCAGAATTCTGTGAATTCCATGGCAGTGAGTACATGGCAATGCTGCTGCACGTTTCTGTGAGGTGGTTTAGTTTGGAGATGTGCATCACCCGCATTCTGCAGCAGTATGGCCCACTCACCAGCTACTTCAAATCTGCAAGTAGACTGTCATACATCATATTGACACTAGTTCAGGATATGTATATGAGACACCCATTACTAACAGCTTGTTTGCAGATGAGAAACAACCAAGATTCAGAAGGCTGGTGGAGGCATTTTCCAATCCCCTGACAGAAGTCTACCTCCTGTTCCTTCAGGCCACATTGCCAGTGTTCTCTACACTGAACCTCCTCCAGAGAGAAAAGGCATCCATATTCCAGCTGTATGAAGAGGTAAATGGGAGGATTTGGCTATATATGTCCCCTTTCTCAAGTGCAACACCCCTATGAAATATAGGTTGTTACTTTCTCAAAAAAAGACTATCTAAAGTTATCTAATTTCAAAGGTGACATATTTGTTGATTCAGTGCACTAGTCCCTTGATAAATTACTTGCACAGACTGAACAAATAACTTAATTATCTAAACTTGAATTTACTCATAGACATAGAACTGAATAACAATTGCATTTATAATGCATTGGAATCTTTTATGACATTCAATTTTGCAGATAAGGAAATTCATCAAGAAACTCTGTTCGAGGTTCATGAGACCAACAGCGCTATGAGAGGGAGAAGTCCATGATATCCCCTACAAGGACCCACAGCACCAACTGCCAGGTAATTTTTTGAAGTCACATATGGAGATAAACTTGTAATCTATGTTTATTTATTTAAAAGTATGAATTAAACCCAGGGATATTTTATAAGATGCCTGTGTATTTGACTTGCTTTCTCTTTGTCTTCTCTCACTGATAGAAAAACTCAATGTGGGATTCACCACCAGAGCCACGCTCAACAGGCTCCTTGAGGCTGGAGACGTCACATCCCAGAAGGCCAAAGAATTCCAGCAGGCAGCACCGGCATTCTTAGTCAAAGCTGTGGAGTATGCCATAGCTAAACTACCACTGACAGATCCTCTCCTGAAACACGCAAGATTTGTTGATGTGCAGCTGAGGGCTGAGTGTGCTGTTGAAGATGCCTTGTACTTTGTGGACAGGCAAGGGTTTTCACATACAATTTTTAAGTTTAATGGACATGATCACAAAACAAAATCTGTCTTTCACTGTATTCTAATCAGTCTTGTACACACAGATTTCAGGGACTCCTTCCTTATCTCGACCCCAAAGAGCAGGACCAAATAAGTGAGGAGTTCATGGACTACCAGCTAATGGACATTGCCATCCCCGAGGACCCAACATCATTTGATGCTGAGGAGTTTTGGGGGAAAATGTCCTCAACAAAGAACAAGGTAAGAAATATTTTGCACACAACATGACTTTCTCATTATTAATTACGATAAAAGGAAAACCTTTTGAGTAATAGAGGCCCTTGGTTCATTTTTTCAAAGGTGACTGGCTTGAACCAATTTGGAAAGCTGTCCAAGATTGCGACCCTGGTTTTAGTTCTCCCGCATTCAAATGCCGATGCTGAGAGGGTGTTTTCAATGGTCGGGCTAAACAAAACCACTACACGCAACAGCTTGGCTTTAAATGGGACATTGTCCTCCATTATGACCCTTAAAATGGCTGGGCTAGAGCCAAACTGTTTTAAATGGGAGCCTATACCAAAAATGATAAAGGAGTCCAAAAAGGCAACCAACACATACAATCAAAAACACCAGTCATAATCTCTCACTCACTCACACACACACACACACACACACACACACACACACACACACACACACACACCAGTGTTATAGACCTAAACCAAAAGTGAGGGAAAATAGGGTTAACCTTGTTATTTTTTGTGAAGACACACACACAGAAAATTGGAATGAATAAATACTTTGTATTTTGTTAAATTGTGCCATGTGTCAAGTCTTTTGTTCCACAAATTTGATCAATTACAGTAATAACAACAACAGCAACAACAACACTAATAATAATATTACCAATGAAACTCGCCCATTCCTGTGGCCCACCCGCACCCCTTTGAAGGGGGGGGGGGGCGACGGGCCGGGACCCGGGGGGGAATGTCACTCTTGCCTGTCTTCAAAACTTGAGAGCCCTGGGGGTGTCAGGAATTTATGGTAATTCCTGGTCTTGGCGGGGGGGGGGGGGGGGGGGATTTGGGAAAGGGGGGGTTATTTAGGTGGGTTTTAACTACAGATAATACTAAGAACTCTAAACATGGAGTCTGAGGATTAAAACCTATGGTGTATTGCCTGAACTCCAAATATGGCTTACAGGGATTTGTAACTTTATCAGGTCCTATAGGCTCCCAGGAGATCTTGTCTATGCTCCCGGTGTGTGATATTGCTATAGCATAGACCCACTGCTCTTATCTAACTGAGCACACTTTATATCTCCGTAGTTAATACTGTATATATGACCATCTATGTGTGTGTGTCTATGTGTGCATGTGTTCGAATCTTCTGGCACTGTTTAGTATATGTCTATGAGTTAGAGTGAAAGATAAGTTTACTCTCTTTCTCTCCCTTCTCTTAGCCTAAACATTAGCCACACGTGGGGCCATAAAGCTAATAGCCCTGGAATGTGACCATCCTCCACTCCTCTTAGTGGAAGACAAAGAGGACAGAGAACAAAGGGTCATAAACTGCTCCCACGTGGTGGGATTCCTTCAGTCACATGAACAACCATACATTGCAGAAAAAACGAAGATGCACCGTAGCAAAGCAAGCAAGCATTAGTAAATAACAGGGTTAATCACACAAAAGGTATTATGATTCATGCAAGTTAGCTTAGTTCTCTGAGGATGGAAATATTGCCAGCAATATGTTCCCAATCGGCCTCATATCGCCTCTGATACAACTCCACTGGTTTCCCAGGTTTCTACACATCCAAATTTAACACAGTATCATACTGGGCTCCAACCTTGAGCAAAATTAATAAGAAAATACCAGGGAATCCAACCGCCGGCTAAATAATAAGAAAATACCAGGGAATCCAACCGCCGGCTAAATTAATCATACAATTCTGGCCATTTGCTTCCTCTATATAGTCATACAATGACGACAAAATATCATTTAACTAATTCCCAATCAGAGTTATCAGCGCCTGTTCATCTTCACGTCGGGTTAACTGTAACGACTATGGACCGGAATAACAGGGCTTTACAACAACACACGCTAGCCACCTCTGTCACCTAATGTCTCTATATCTAAGTCCTATGGAGATTCAGTCATTTAGACCATAGGTTCTGCTTACCTGTTTTAATGGCCGGCCTGTGACAGAGATGGCGAGACGTGCGCTACCACGTGGCCCCGCTTCCCCCGGCCCGTTGCCTCTCCTCTCTGAATCACGTCGGGGTCACCAAGTTGTTTTGTTTTGTCGACCAATCGGAGGCTGTTTCCATTGCATTACGCAATGGATTCAAATAGCTTGGAATAACATGAGATAAACCCCTTCCTATCAATACATTGTTACTATTAGGGCAGCACCCGAAACTTGTGTGTTGTATTTAGCAGCATCTCTTTACTTAAGAAATATTATAGTCTGTTGTGATGTTCTTTGAGGAAGAAGGCCGCCGACACAGGATCGCTTTTAACTCACTTTATTTGTTTAGGTTTAGGTCTATTATCTATGAAGCAAAAGGAGAGGAATTGTATCATTCACGCGTGGAGCGACTCTTACCTGGATATCTAATAGATACGCTGCCTATAGAGTTTCTGCCCCCCCCCGCTTGTGTGCGCTCGATAGTACCTGGGCAGGCGTGGCCTCTATGACGTGTAATATGCTCCGATTGGCTAGTATTGAGCGCCCGCCCCCAGTGTATTATGTGCTGCCATCTGGTGGCCAGGTGCGGTTAATACAGCTTATATATATATTTGTTCCTGTTCCCTTGTGGCTATGTGAGGATATTCCAGCCTGTTGATACATGTGCTGTTATTTATTCGTAACAAGTCAACGTCAGCGGTAGCATCAGGCCCCTGCGAGACCCGGTCGAACAAAGACATAGGAAGTCTCTCTGCAGGAGTCCCTTGAGGAAGCCCAGAAACCTCATCTCCTTTCGCTCATCATAACCATGTGCCTTACCTCCATCACTGTTAGACTGACATCCTACAGGAAACGACGCCACCTTCGACCTTCTCGGCGCTGCACCCCTTCCAACTTGCGCTACCCACCGCTCTCTGTCTACACGGACCTTGAAGTGCTGGGGGGACTCTGGAACTGCCAATTGGCTGTCAAGAAGGCAGACTTAATCTCCGCCTACACCTCCCTTCAGACTCTGCACTTTTGTGGCCTTCACTGAGACTTGGATCACCCCTGAGAACACGGCCACCCCGGCTGCCCTGTCCTCCGCCTACTCATTTTCACACACCCCTAGACCATCGGGACGAGAAGGGGGGACAGGACTCCTCATCTCGCTGAAGTGGTCCTACCAGGTCCTCCCCCTAGAACACTTGACCAGATCTGCGTTTGAACTCCATGCTGTGGCAGTCACCCTTCCCATCAAGCTCTACATTGCAGTGATCTACCGTCCACCTGACCCCTTCTGCGACTTCTTCGATGAGATGGATGCCCTCCTCAGCTTCTTTCCTGAAGACAGCACACCACTCTTTGTCCTGGGTGACTTCAACATCCAGCCAGAGAAGTTGCACTCATCCGATTTAACTAACTTTTTTACCACATTTGACTAGGGATGGGGATCGAAACCCGGTTCCATCAAGGACCCGGTTCCACTTTTTTCAAAACCCGAAAATCAATAACGTTTGGGCTTATCGATACCACTATCGAGTCTCGTCGTTTTTTTTTTTTCTCCCGTAGGTCCTGTAACATAATTGTGTGTCCCTCGAGTCGCGTCATGGGGGGTGGGGGGGGGCGCGATCGTAAGCCACCCCGGACCTACGGCCGACGGGGGGGGGGGGGCAGATAGACACCGCTAGACATACGGGACTCATACCGGTGATCGCGGCTTTAGTTCCCCGTGTCTGATCGCTGTAATTCGGAGTGTGAATATTTAAGCCGATAGTCGCACATCCCTCGTAACTACGCCGTGAAGGTGAACCCTCCCGGACTCCGCTAACATGAACCCCTCCGCCGGAGGAGCCGCACATCCACACGCACCGGACACCACAATACAAACAAACATGTTTTCCATTTGCTTGCTTTTAAATAAAGTTGTGTGCAGTTATACGGTTAAATACGATTATTAAAAGTGTTCATGTCTCCTTCCTGGTCCAGAACCGCTTGGTCCATGCCGTTAATAGGCGGCCCGTGCCCCCCCCCCCCGCCCCCGCCCGAAGACGATATATTTGTCCATCACGATGTTTTACTGTAAACATCCTCAACTGCCAATTTAAGGGACATCGCCCAACCCTAATTATGACAGTCCTGGACCGGCCCAAAAATCTGGACCGGCCCAAAAATGTGCATCGGCTCACCCGGTACGCCCGATGGCCAGTCCACCCCTGCTTGTCCCGTTAGTTAAAAATAGTAATCCAATTGTGAAATCCGTGTTGTAATCGGCAGCATACAAGCTAGTTATCTTGAAAAGTAAATAAAGATTCAGAAGTGCTGCGTGATGATGTGTTTAGGTCGGCTCAGTAAAACGACTATTAGGTTATCATGATGCGTTCAAGTGTAACGTAAAGAAAAGGGAAATTGAGATTTTGGCGAGAAACATGAGTAATACAGTTGTATAGTATATTAAAAATCTGGAGGATCATGACTGACAAGGCAGACATGTTAATTTTTCTGCAAAAAACCCCCTGTTAAATTATGAGATTATATTTTATTTCCTTTTGTGTGACCCAGCATATTATTTATTTGATTTATATACATTATGAATTATTTTTCATTTGGTGCTGCTGATATATTCTTTCTATTGTTAGTTGTATGTCATTTCGAAGTGGCCTATTACATTAGCCATGTTTATTGAAGGCTAGAAACGTTTTTGTTATGCTCACTTGTTAAGCAATACCAGTTCTGTTAAAACATATTGTCGCGTCGTCTTTCCACCAAATAATAGAAAAGTATCGATAGTGGTATCGATAAAGACTCGGATCGATAAGGAGTATCGATAAAGGTATCGATATCAATAAATATTAACGATCCCCATCCCTACATTTGACCTAACACTCCACCTCCCCTTCTACCCACAGGGCTTGGAACCAACTCAACCTTGTCTTCACAAGGTCCTGCTGTACCTCGGCCCTCTCCATTACCCCGCTCCCCGTGTCTGACCATCACTTTGTTGTTTCTCTCTCCCCTTGAAGTCATCCACCTCCCTTCCCCATATTCCTCATATTATCACCTCCCATCGTAACCTGAAATCTCTCTCTCCCTCTACTCTCGCCTCTGTTCTCTCTTCTCTACCATCTCCTGAACAATTCTCGCTTCTGTCCACCGAGGCAGCCTCCTCAGCCCTGCTATCCTCCCTCTCGTCCTCCTTGGAGTTTCTCTGTCCCCTTTCCTCCAGACCACTACGATCTTCTCCCACTCCCTCTTGGCTGTCCGGATTTCTGTGGGCTTGTAGAACAGAGCTAGGGGCAGCTGAGAGAAAGTGGAAAAGATCAGACTGTTCGAAGGACCTCTCTCGCTACCTTCACCTCCTCTCAGACTTCGCCTCTACTGTGTCAGCAGCCAAATCTACCTTTTACCGCACCAAGACTCCTCTGCTTCCAACCCTAGGAAACTGTTTTCCATGTTCTCTTCTCTCCTCACCCCGCCCCCCCCTCCATCCCCTTCCTCCCTCACAGCTGATGACTTTGTCACCTACTTTACTAAGAAGGTGAAGGTCATCAGCTCCACTTTCACCCATACCACTATCCTCCCTACCACCACTCCCACCTCTGTCCGCCTCACCCACTTTACCCCTATCTCCCCTGAAGATGTGCACAAACTAGTTATGTCTCACCATGCCACTACCTGCCTTGACCCCATTTCTTCCTCCCTTTTCCAAGTCATCTCAAGCGACATCCTGCCATTCATCACCTCCCTCATCAACTCTTCTCTCACTTCAGGCCTTATTACAGCATCCTTCAAGATTGCTAGAGTCAAGCCACTCCTCAAGAAACCTACCCTTGACACTGCTGACATCCAGAACTACAGACCGGTATCTCTTGTCTTGTTCTTTTCTAAAACTCTGTAACATGCCATCTCTAACAAACCGTCCTCCTATCTCTCACATAACAACCTGCCTCTCATCGGTTCTCAGTCTCCTCAACCTGTCTGTGGCGTTCGATGGTTTCTCCTATCACTGCTACGCAGACGACACTCACCTATTCCTCTCTTTCCCCTCCTCTGACAGCCTGATTGCAACTCGCATCTCAGATTATCAGACATCAGCACCTGGACGTCTGCGCACCACCTGAAGCTCAACTTCAACAAGACTGAGCTCCTCTTCTTGCCGGGGAAGGACTGTCCTCACATGGACCTACTGTTAACTGTTGAGGATGCTGTGAGGAACCTCGGCGTCATACTGGATGACCAACTGCGCTGCACACTCAGCCAACATCACAGCGGTGACCCGATTCTGCAGTTTTGCTATCTAAAATATCCGCCGAATCCGACCCTTCCTCACGAGGGAAGCAGCGCAGCTCTTGGTCCAAGCACTCGTCATCTCCAGAACGCGGCAGCACGACTTATGTTCAACCTGCCGAAGTTCTCCCACGTGACCCCGCTCTTCCGCTGGCTCCCTGTAGCAGCTCGTATCAGATTCAAGACGATGGTACTGACCTACAAGGCTGTCAACGGAACCGCCCGACCTACCTCCAAGCACTAGTCAGATCCCACACCCCGGCTGGAGCCCTCCGTGCAATACCTTGACCAGCCGGCTGGTACCGCCATCCCTGAGAGCAAGCAAATTTCGCACAGCTAAGTCACAACTCTTCTCTGTCTTGGCGTCGCTATGGTCAAACGACCTCCCTGCTGACGTGAGGACTGCAGAGTCGATCACCTGCTTCCGCAAGAGACTCAAGACCCACCTGTTCAGAGTTCACCTGGGCCCCGCTTCCTTCCTCTACTACCTCTACCCCTCCCACTAATAAAAAATAAATAAATAAAAGACTTTGCAATTATTCTGTGTTTGTATGTCCTGGCTCTTACTTTGATATTCTGCACACAGTATTTTCGCACTTATCTCTGTTGCACTTTCTTCTAACAAATGTACTTATTGTAAGTCGCTTTGGACAAAAGCGTCTGCTAAATGCCCTAAATGTGTGTTCTATTTTTCTATTTTTCTTATTTTTGCTTTTTTTACTTGGGTAATTACGTATTGTTTGAGCATTGTTGGAAGGAGCTTGAGTTATTACTTACTACTATTTACTTTATTATGTCTTAGAATTCTTATTTGTAGGAGCCATGAAGGTGTGTATACAGAATAGAATTTCATGGTTTATATTTGGGTTGTTAGATTTGGTTATTTTTTGTTGTTGTTTATTTTTGATATCACAGTAATTGGGTCACGGGGATATGGGTGGTAACACTTAGTTAATATATTCACCAGTGCACCTGCCAGCGGCAGGTAACAAGGAAAGAGAGGGTGAGTGACTGGGAGGCTGTATTTTTTGTTGACCGCTGTTTTTGCTTTTGATCGCTGTGATTGATTTCTTTTTCATACTTGGAGCACGTTATAATAAGTTGTTCTACTTCTTTAATAAAAACCTGTAAACGTATTTTTTGGAAAACAACTCCGGACGCACGCCGTCCGGAGTTGTTTTCCTAAATGCTGTTTATTGTTGACAAAAATGTAGTGACTATTATCAAAACAATGCAGTCGCTGAGAGGCTGAGGGTTAGGGTGTTTGGTGATTGTCTGACGCGCTGTACAAACAAAACATTCACTGAGAACAGAAACGCAGGATCAAGGATCAAAATGGGAGAAAGGATCGTTGGAGATAAATGAAGGAGGAAGGCACTGGCTCTCAATCATTACAAGCTCGGGAGACGCAGTCAAAAGCCAGGTATGCTTACTGGTGTATATGTGCATTAAGCTGTGTACTAATGGAAGGAATACGGCTTGCATATTCTTTGATCTTTGTCCATTGGGGACAATTGTTTGATTGAACACCGTTTGGGAGAGTTGGTCTTCCCGATTGCTGGCATTGATTGTGTGGATCCACTGCTGTAATATCTCCGTGCTGTCAGATGATGAATCTCCACTTTGTCTCTTTAAAATTGCCGCTGTGCTGCTGATGTGTGTATGTGACGTTGTCTGGAGGAATTTTCTTTCGGTCTGTGGAAGTGTTTGGATGCACAAATGTATTGAAAAGGAACTGCAAAAGGAAAATGAGTCAAATAAGTGCTGTCATTTCAAGTTCTGAAATGGAGTTTGGAAAAGGGAATCCAAGCCCACTGCAAAGGCTTTGGAGAATGAAATTGAAAAGCTTCAACGGGAAAGGACGATGAGTGTGAATAAAATTAAAGGGTTCATACCACAAATGAAATCATTCATGAAAAAAAGGGAAAATGTCTCACAGGTACAATCTCTTTGGAAGAGTTTAAATGAACATTGTGAAAATGCCACCGTGTCACATAACACAGGGCTGATAGCGTTCCGGCACCACGCCGGAATTCCGGCGTACCGACGTGTCTGTGAAAAAAAAAATCATGTTCGCGTTCGCGTGGTCTGACATCGTCCATCGTAATGGCTGACTGACATCACGATGGAGAGCCACCATCGTGATGCCACGCCCCCTCTCTTCTATAGTTATTACCTAAAAACGTTGCAGGGATTGCTCTGTAAATAAATTGAAAATATAATAATGGTCCATATAAAGTGCTGTAAGTTAACTAGGGCTGCCCCCTAATAGTCGGCTTAGCCGATCGACGGAGTCTTAGTCGAATACGTTTTCATTAGTCGAGCAAAATGTAAAACATAAAAATAAGAAGGCATGAGCATCGCAAACCGAATACATCCGTGGTCGCAACAAGCCCTGATTTAACTCATCGCTGCAGGCATACTGACCAATACACCTGGGCAGGTAGACACCTGGGCAGGTAGACACCGCTAGACACACGGGACTCATACCGGTAATCGCGGCTTTAGTTCCCCGTGTCTGATCGCTGTAATTCGGAGCGTGAATATCGGTTGAACGTCTAATACCTTTCTAACTTTAAAAAACACTTTAGTATTTTTAAGACGATAGTCGCGCATCCCTCGTAACTACGCCGTGAAGGTGAACCCTCCCGGACTCCGCTATTAACATGAACCGCTCCGGTATTAAACGTTTATTTAAAGAATATGAAGAATGTTAAGATTTAATTTTTCTTTTTTTAAAGAAACAAAAAGAAAGTAAGAGTTGTGTCTCACAAAACAAGTATGATCCTGCACTGATTTTGAGCCAATAGTCACCTGGAAGGAATGCTCATATTTACATGATGAAATGTATTAGCAGGGATGGATTACAGGCCTACCAGGCCCAGGGTCCCAAGAGCTCTGCTGCTCTACACAAAGATGCTACTGTAATATAGGCTTATATTTGGTTTGTTCATCTCATGCCTGAATTTTGTCAATTTATTTCCACAAAATTCACCAGAATCTATCATTTAAGGGACTATTTATCCAAATTGTCTTCCAGGGGAGCATACCCCTGGATCCCGCTTGACAATTATGTTGATCAGGGCATATATCTTAGGGGCCCGCTTACCTCCCAGAAAAAAAAAAGTTCAGGCTCAGGCTTTTTTTCTACTATCACCCCTGCATAACATGCTGATTCCTTTACTCCTTGAGGATGAGCAGAGGAAACAAAATGAATGGTTTTCTAGCATTATGGACTACAGCAACACATTTCAAAGGGATGTTGAACAGTGGTTGAATGAACCAGAGGAACTATTCCACAATGTCTTACATGTTCAAGCTGATCCTGGTGAAATGAATGAACAAGTATTTTCTCCAACAGCTGAAGAACCTCAGCTACCGGCTGCTTCCATAACCAATACAGATGACATGCAAGACAATGTAAAACCAAATGACAGTGTGTCAAATGTGGGAAGCAGAGTATCCAAATCACAAAACTCTGCTACAGGAAGAAAGTCTGTTGCTTCCAGTGTTTCTTGTGCACGTCTCAGAGCAGAGGCTGACTTAGCAGCTTTAAGGATGAGACAAAAATTATTAAAAGACAAACAACGGCTACGTAAAAGGAAGGAGCAGCTTGAATTGGATGAGGAAATTGCAGCAAACATGGCTAAACTTAATGTGCTCAAGTCTCGGAGCATCTCAAGTGGGAAAACCTCTGTATCAAAGCGCTCGGATGGAATGAACTCCTACTTTGAAAAAGGACAAGGGAATACACAGACCCTCAGTGCTAGAGCAAAGTCATTTCTACCGCAAAGGTCACAACAGGAGATCAAATATATTTATCTGGATGCAGGAACAAGCCCTAAGGAGAAAAATCCTTCTCAGTTAATAGATCATAGATATACATCATAGATCATAAATCCATAGACCACGTAATCGTGGTCTATGGGCATCGGGACCATATCCACAATCTCCTCCTCGGTCTCCGCCGGGCCAGGTTCCGGACTTGATGATGTCGGACGAGTGCGGCGCTCCCAAACACCGGCCCGCGTCTCGTTGCTGTAAGCGTTCCACTCGAACAAGGTTGGTATGGCGTTGGCAGTTAAAAACCGTCTTCCTTTTGCAGTGGTGCGGATCTGGTCCTTGGTGAAATGACGGCTGCAGACCTTTGTATGCGGAGTAATTGTAAACCCGGTTCTGCGGATCTTGTGAAGCCACTGTGTACGGTGGCCAGTATGTTTAGGAAACCGGTGGAAGCTGAGTTCGGTGTTATACCGACTCGATCCAGTACACAGTGGCACACAACAATGCTCATTTGAGCCCCCTACAACCTTCTGCAACTTATATCCATCCCTCATGTTATTTTTTTTCTTCTTTCGTACAGTTACAGCTCTCATTTGTTCGTTTTGATTCATATTCACCGCTGTTGTAGTGAAGCAGGAAGAAAACCGGAAACTCTTCTGCCGACAACCGGGGAAAACGGAAGTACGTCACGCGAGTTGTGCACAGAGCGTATACCTGCATGAACTGAACATCCCGGTTTAACATGCTAACCATCATAAGAAAGTTTCCCTACAAATTCCGGGACAAGTGGCGTTCTGCAGCCTGTGAATTGCAGGAAAGGCGCAGCCAGAGAGCTACATTCATGGACATCACAAACTTCATTGAGAGACAAGTGCAGATTCTAACTGACCCAGTGTTTGGAAACATACAGGATGCTCCATCACTGATGACTAATAGAGGTGTGAACAAGCCTAATCCACAAACTCGTTCTGGAATTAAGGGAACCAGCTTCGCCACCACTGTAGCCCCTGTAATAAGCGGAACTCAGCCGGGAACTAAAGGAAAGGAACATGTCGAGTCTGCAAGGACAACATGCATCTGTTGTGGAGAAGGACATGCTTTGGATTTGTGTCCACAGTTGGGGAAGAAGGCATACAAAGAGAAGATAGGCTTCTTAAGAGAGAAGGGTGTCTGTTTCAGCTGCTTGTGTATTGGACACATCAGCAAAGTTTGCAGAAAATGGATTTCTTGTGCAAAATGTGGTCTCAAACATCCAACTGTTCTTCACATTCCTCAAAGAGAAAGGGACAAGGATTCAGACCAAGCTGTGAGGAAATCAGAGGTGTCAGTCGACAGCGCTCTGATGTCAAGTACAGGGGCTGGTGATCACGACTGCAAACTTCCCATAGTTCCAGTGCAAGTAAAGTCCAAGAAGGGCAGTAAGATTGTCACCACCTATTGAGGGCCCAAGAACATAACCTCCTATCTAAAAAATTCAAAAACACAAAAAACTGTTGTTTTCTTGTAGAATGCTATTTTTTAAGGATACCCCTATACAATTCACTGTTTTGGGACTATATTACTATATTATGTGTTAACGATACCAACCAGGAATTAGGGACTCGCAAAGTGCAGATAGGAGGTTTGGTAACCCTTCCTTTTACAGTACGGTAATTACCAGCTAATTACCTGGTAATTAAATGTAATTACCTTCTAATTACCAAGTACTTACCAGGTAATTACCAAGTATTTACATTACATATTTACCTGGTAACTACCACTTATTTACCTGGTAGTTACCTGATATTTACCTGGTAACTACCACTTATTTACCTGGTAGTTACCTGATATTTACCTGGTAACAACCACTTATTTACCTGGTAGTTACCTGATATTTACCTGGTAACTACCACTTATTTACCTGGTAGTTACCTGATATTTACCTGGTAACTACCACTTATTTACCTGGTAGTTACCTGATATTTACCTGGTAACTACCACTTATTTACCTGGTAGTTACCTGATATTTACCTGGTAACTACCACTTATTTACCTGGTAGTTACCTGATATTTACCTGGTAACTACCACTTATTTACCTGGTAGTTACCTGATATGGTAAAAACATAAACAAAAACATGTTGGTATTTACCAGGTAAATACCAACAAGTTACCCAGTATTTACTAGATATATACTGAAAACTACCAGGTATTTATCCAGGAATTATAGATTATGTATTACCAATCAACCTGTGTAGTGACAGTGAGGGTAGTAATGACTCTGATATTTACCTGGTAATTACCCAGTATTTACTTGATAACTTGCAACTATTTACTAAGTAATTACTTTCTAATTACCCAGTAGTTACAATTTACCCAATAACCCCCATGTATGTATGCAGATATTAACTGGTATTTACCCAGTAATTACAAATGTGTACCACATACATTCCAAAACATTATCAGGTAAAACCCTGTGAATTACCCTAAGGAAGGTGGAACTAGTGATGGCTCGTTCGCGAACGAACTAGTTCGAACGAACGACTCTTTAAAGTGAACGAAGTGACCTCGTTCGCCACTCTCGTTCGTCTCGTTCGCCGTCGTTCGTCTCGTTCGCTGAGTCTCTGACGCGCTGCTGATTCGCGGCGCTGATTCGCGAGTCGTTCTGACTGTGATTGACTCGAGGACTGAGACGTCACGACTCACGAGAGCCAGCCAATCGTATTTAAATATCAGTGAAATGGTAAATGCATGCTGTCTTTGTATTTTCTGTGTCATGCCAGATTAATAATATATTTGAATGTCTCGTCAATCTGTCTCGTTTTTCATGATCATCGTCTCATCGTCTGTAAGTAGACTCTCTGGTGTAAAAGTATAGTGTAAAAGGTAAAAAACTAGCAAAGATGCAACATTAGTGCATATTATTTGTATCTCGTCAGCTCAGGTTTGAAAAACATTATGCAGTGTACAGTATGCCCAACATAAAGACCAAGAACACAAATACTGTATAAACACTGGCCAGAGACCTACACTGTCCAACACTATGGTTCCTTTAAGCAGTGTAGTGAGGTAAAGCATCATAGAATGCATGGCAGTCCTGAGGAAGTACAGCCTTCAGAGCTTGTAAGTCATCATATTTTGACTTTTTGATGTTTCTGCATATTTCCTCCTGATTGAACCAGTGTTTTCTTTACACCTCTGTGGCAAAGGAAGAACATCTGATTCACAGTAGTAAAGTTTGTACTCAAGAGACCCATCTTTGTATCTCAAATGACGGATGTCAGTGACAACCCGATCACCAACCTTATGTCCAGGGCGGATTGTGGAATAGTATGTTAGATCAGTATATGTCTTGAAGAAGTCATGCTTCAGGTACTCAACCTTGTAGGGCTGCTTTGGACGGGCTTCCTCTATGTACGTTTTGTAGTTGCTGGGGACATAGATTTTTTTGTCCCTGAGTGCTCTTTCACAGGCAGCGTGTACGCTATCACATTTGCATGTGACCTTTTTCCAGGATTTTCTGAAAAACCGTTTTCTTGGTTTTGCAGCAGAAGTCATACAGTGCATTGGCAAGAACTTTATTTCTGTTCTGGTAAGTACATCCATCTGAGTACACGATTATGGTGGATGCTGCTTTGCACCTTTCATTGTTGTTCAAGTAATCCAGAAGACAGGTTGCAAATGTGTCGGCATCTAGCCCCCCTTCACCTTCATGCCAAAAGTAACATTTGGAATCATGGGAATGAAGGTTGTAGATTGTGTAATTGTGACAGGCTAGCTTAGTTCTGTAATACAGTGCACTGGCCTTGAGTGCTGGAGCCAACAGTACTGCTTCAAGATCCACTGTTAACACCACAGTCGATTTGTCTCCTGCATACCTTTCCTTGTCCGGTGTCTTTTGCCTGCGTGCCATATCCTTCAGTTTGATATGCTTCTCATAAGCTTCCTTGTCCTTATTGCTCTCCTCATATTGAACACACACATCGCATTGGTCTTTCTTTGGCTTAAATAAGCTCAGGTTCATTTGTTTGAAGACCGTTCTGAGGATGCAATCACTGGCTGCCTTATGACCATGTTCTCCACAGTACGTCTGGTATCCTCTGTACAGTGAGGAAAATGTACCGAATACTGGCTCCAGATACAATTTTGTACCTCCGACAGTAGTGACTTTCAACCTGTGGCAGTTTGTTGAGAAATTCTTGTGCAGAACCATCCTGCCGACTGCAGCTCCTTGATGGTGTTTGCTGTTGCGGCTGGTGCATTCCCGTGTCCGATTTGGCCCATTCGTGGACACTCCATGCTCCAATGTTGAGTGTGGACAGAAACATTGTCTGGCAAACTGGTACCTGATTGTTATCAACCTGCAGTTTGTACTTATATGTTCGGTTCTTCCGAGATTGACCACCTGTTGTTTGTCGTTTTGTAGGGCATGCTTCAATCTGTGACGACACGTAAATCTTCCTTTGCTCCCAGGTCATCTTTGTTGCGAATTAATAACATGTATCATCAGGCTGTAAAATATCTGCACATAGCCAGGAGTAGAAATAAATATACAAGTTGTAGTAACTGCACCTCAACACATGATGGCGCCAAACAATATACTGGGGGCGGCGCTTAACGCTAGCCATTGTGCGTCATGGAGGCCACGCCTCCTGCCCAGTGACTACCGGTGGAAGTCGCCGGCTCAAGTCAGAACACCCCAGGCAGCGCATAGGAAAGAAGCAAAGCGACTGAGGATGCAACGTTTGGGGTTCTCCACGCGGCCTGATATACATATAATACCTCTCCTTCTGGTTCATAGTTAAATAACTTAAACCTAAACAAATAAAGTGAGATATAAGCGTTCCTGTTGTCGGCAGCCTTCTTCCCCGGGACACAAACCCCACATTCTGGTGACCCCGACGTGATTCGGGGAAAGAGAGGTTTTATTTGGAACCTTGGAACTTTGGCCGCACTGCAACCGTACGACTCATCAGCTCTGCCACATGGCGCCATAACAGGAGGTAAGCAGTGCCCATTGCTCAGGCTAAAACTGCACATAGATAGATATAGGATTATTAGGTGACAGAGCTGCTAGCGTACGTTGTGGTAGAGCTTTGGTTCTTCGGTCCATAGTCGTTATAGTTAAGCCGACGTAAAATGAACAGGCGCTGTATACTCAAATTGGGATTGATTAAATTATATTAGTCGCCATTGTATGACAAATAGAAGAACCAAGAGGCCAGTACTGTATGTATTATTAAAACTCGGTACGGGACCTGGGAGTATAAAAACTCGGCGCGGAGCTTTTAGAGTATAAAATTTAAAACTTAATACAAACTTGGGAATATAAAAACTCGGCACGGAGCTTTAGAGTATAAAAAAAAAATAAAATTAAAAATTAAAAATTAAAAATAATAACAAAAAAATTAAAACTCAGTACAAAACTGGGAATATAAATTTGGGGCATAACCCCTAGAGTATAGGAGAGTGGAAAACGGAGATCGATAGGGTACAGATTGCTACTAACATTGTTACTAACATTGTTACTAACATTGCTACTAACATCAAATGCACAAAGAACTACGCTAACTTGCATGTAACTCAACAACCCGCATAATTCGGCATGTGCTAAATGCTTGATAACCGTGCTAATATGCTCTTAATGCCTAACATGTGGAAATAGCTTAGCCTTCTTTGTCTTGTAGCATTTCTGTGCTAGTGGCCCCAGCCTAACATGTGGAAATAGCTTAGCCTTCTTTGTCTTGTAGCATTTCTGTGCTAGTGGCCCCAGGCTAACATGTGGAAGTAGCTTAGCCTTCTTTGTCTTGTAGCATTTCTGTGCTATTAGCCACAAGCTATCCCGAGGGGCTAGCGGATATGCTAGGTATTTAGAACTGAAGATAGCCCACCACGGGGGGTGGTTTATGGCTCATTGTTCCAGGGGGGATGGTAACATTCTTGTGTTCCTAGCCATTTGGCCCAAGTGGAGGCTAATGGCTATGCTAAGTCTAGGGAGAGACGGTAAACACATCTATCTAACCTATAGACATATACCTAACAGTGCCAGTGGATTTGGAGCCCTTCCACATATGGGCACACACATAGTAGGATATATACACAATATTAACGTGGAGGATATAAAGTGTGCGCATTTAAATAAGTTCTATGCTATGGTAACACAGCAGGGAGCATAGATTACAAATCCCTGTCAGCCATTTTGGGAGTCCCCAAAATGGCCCCAAAGACCCCCTACCCCTCGACCACCCCTACCCCCACCCAGACTACCCAGACTTTCCCCCTCCCCCTCCCCCGACGACTGACCATGAAGAAGGGGACAAAGGAATGGCGTTTGCCAGTCTGCGTTTGCAAGTATGAATGAAGTGTGAATGAAGTTGTGCACTCCTAGAATGCAAGGGGAGAAGGCAGAATGGAGCCCAATACAATAATTTGGTTTAATGTTATTATCTAGACATATACATTTATAAATAACTATGTTAACAGATGTCATTACTGTGATAAAAAGTGTTGTTGTGTAAAAACTGATTATTCATAAGCATCAACTTGTCAGTAATAGGAAGGTGTTAAAATTGACATTAACTCTTTGTTTTATTCTTTCCTTTAACCTTAAGAGAAGGAGGGGACCTCCATGCCCCTTCCAAAGAAAGATCATGAACACCTCTTTTTGTTTTTATTAATGATAAGAAATTATAAGGTTAACAAAGGAGGAAAGGGAAGTTGGACAGGACACAATGAGATGGGGACAGTAAGTGGTAATTCTTATAACAGGAGGATTTATTTAGAAAGACAGAGGGAAGTAGACAGAAGGATAGAAGAAGGGAAAGTGTAAGAAAGTTAAAGAAAGTTAAAGAAGGTAAAGAGAGAAATGTGGTCTAGAGAGAGAGGGACAGAGCAGAGATAAAGCCGCAGGAGGTAATTTAGATAAGGAGATCTAACAAAGGAGGGAGGCATTATAGAGTTATGTAGGGGTTTACCTTATAATAGTAGTGGTAATAATAATAATGATGTTAATGATAATAATAATAATAATAATAATAGACATAATGAAACATAACGAAGAAAGCAATGCGAACATTAGGCGGTTGAAGATCAGGTCAACTATGTATATATGTCTGTTATTTGTTTTTGTTTCCTGTTGATTTTGTTTTCTTTGTGTATTTGTTTTATACTTTTAACTGTTTGTGTGAGTGTTTTGTGCTTTATAGGACAAATAGCAGACCAACAGCTCAGTCACGTCACATGAAGCCCCGAACCCCTGGTACCCCCTCATGAGTATTTGTGCATAAGATGGTTGATGGGCATAATACGGCCCTATCTGATAGTTTCATTTAAATCAGAAGTTATCTCCTCTACCACTCGTCCACAGTAGTCCAGAGGTCAACCAGCGCTGGGGACTGTTAAGCAGTCCAGGGACTTTTCTCCCGCCTCAAGCGACGATATGGGAGTGTGGTAGAGTCATAACCTGATACACAGTGTAGGGGTGTAACAATTAATACAGTCAATTTTTGGGTTGCTCAGTTTACCTTCATAATGTGGTGTCCATTGTCTTGTTTTTATATACGATGTTTTGTTTTTGCTCAATGATGCTGACCATTGCTGAGGTTATGATTCTTAGATGGACCAGAGGGTTTTCACCTGGGACACACACACAGGTGCCATTTGATTATTAGAGGTGACTTGGGCGATGACAATGAGGAAATTGAGGTTGGTTTATCTGAGCCATATCCATTTTTAGTAAGCAAAACTATTCAATGATTGTGTGTGGTTACATATATATTCAATTTTAACTTCACTCACCATATTTACCTATTGTTTGACTCACCATTGTATGCAAGTTTGTTTTGATATAACTCTCACATATGGTTCGAACTACTTAGATTAATAACGATATAAGATCATTAAGACCATATAGGATTAAGACATGCCTGATCTATAATTCCATAATGGAAACGACTGTCTACATATTGTTTGATGTATTGTGTTAGATGTTTTCTTTGCAAAGATACTGGTTGGTTCTGGTCTCTCTTCCCCCAGGACAATGGAGGGGGGTCCATTAGAGAGAGGACAGTTGATCTGGGGTTCCTGCCCTAAATGGACTCAAACTCATATTTGGACATTGAAATGGACTCCATACACAAAATGAACAGCAGGAACATTCCTGTTACCAGCGGTTGATAAGTTTCATATCAGGAGGCAACATGGTTGACGGTCTTATCTGAATGTGATGTGTTTTTACACTCTATATTTTCAATTTTCTTTTTGATTCTTTTAATGATTGATTATTCACAAGCGATTGATGTTGAAAGATGTTAACACTCATTATGATTTGTTGTGCATTGGCAGTGACTGGATTGCAGAGAAGTGCTTAATCCTGATGGGGGGTGAGATCTTCTCTACCGTCATGATACTCTTTTTTCATCTCCTAGAGGTGGTTATCGACTGGATGATGGTAACCCGACCTGGACAGACCTCTCTTCAGCTGCTGAAAGAATAACTGGGAAGAGTTCTTTCCGGTGGGGTGAGACTAGCTCATGAATTTGGCCTTATTAGAACAATTGAATAAGTTTACCTAGTCTAAGAGTAAAATAAAATAATGTGGGCATAAGATTTAAAGGTAACGCTAGAAGACTAAAATAGTTGTGCCAAAAAGCTTGATAAACTAGGACCCAGACTGTCATGTACATATACTTTATGATATCATCGATATATAAAGGTCACTACAAGCGGGAAGAATGAATGCAACATGCTTAACTTTGTGTTAATTTTACGTGACTTTTTCAAAGTCACGAGGAGGGAATAAGTAGGATATTTTATTTCAAGGAGGGAATATTTCTGTATCTTATTTGCAAGGATATTTTATTTCAAGGAGGGAATAGTTTTGCATTTTATTTTCAAGGGGGGAGTAATTGTGCATTTAGATTTTTTGTTTTTTTGTTTTTCGTTTTATTTGTTTAAGTGTTGAATTTACATAAGTCAGACATATGGTCTTTGAACATTTGCAAGGACCAGGTTAAAGTAATCATTGGGAAATACTTCAGCAATCTGTTGGGAAAGGATCTAATACACAAGCTAGTTTATTGATTTAGAAAATTGGGAATTACTTCGCCAACGCCTAATGCTGTTATGCTGTGTTTAACACCTTAACTTGTTAGCTTTTTCCACCGCCGTGTCAAAACTACAGCGCCAACACCGGGTGGTGCAGCAGTCACCCATCAAACAAGCAGTTATGTTACATTCACTGGGAATGGTGGAAAGAGTGAACGGGACATTCAAGAAACTGACAATTCCGAGAAACAGAGTGCAGAGCCAAAGGATGGACCACCAACCAGGGTGGAGAAAGGTGACCAGGTGTACCCGAGAGTGTGCAGGGGACAGTGGAGCGCCCCGACTTGATCAGGCTGTGGTACCTGATATCCTGGAGTTCGGCACCTGTGTCTAGGACATGGCACCTGTTTTACTTGAATGTTGAATTATTAAATACACAGTATGCTTCACGGTTGTCAATACAATGCATTATAAGTACGGAATGTGTTATGCTGTAGTCCCATGATTGCTTTAATAATGAAACGGATGAATTTTTTGATGCTGCTAAAATGTTCTGACTACTGGTGAGGAGTGGATCCGTGGGGAAGGCACACATGGGTACGTGTTGGTAACCTTGGCGTGTGGGCCTTGCCTATGGATCACAAGATGAACATTGAATTCATGAACTGTCCGACTTGAGGTTGGCTACAGATACGGGGGATAACACTGATGATCTTTGAGTAACCTGCGTGCATGGAAACCATCTGAGCAATTGCATGCTAGTCTACAGGGCGTTTTATAGATCTATATAGGGTTAATGCTGCTAACACGATAATGTCTCTTCTGTGTTAGCCAGAGCTGCTAACACGGTAATGTCTGTTCTTATACCTGGAGGTATTCGATTTTGGTTATACATGCATATAAGTATTTGAAGGGATTTCATATGGGGAAATTACAATGCATTAACTACTATGCCTTTCTGTCCTCAGGATACTGTGATAATGGTATGACATATGGATTGTATGATGTGATGATAATTTGTCTACTGTTGGCTACGGCCCATGTATTCTTTGAGACACACCAAGGTGAATGCCATCCAATTTAGAGATGCGACAGGTTTTCCTACTGTCTAGAAGAGGTTTTCCCGAACTAAGTCGATTGGTGATGTTGATGTTTTTCTTTTCGCTTGAATTTATACTCACCATTTTTAGACCTTACATGATACATAGCATTATTAATTTATAGTATGGTCATCAGTGATGACCAAGGAGGGACTGTTGCGAATTAATAACATGTATCATCAGGCTGTAAAATATCTGCACATAGCCAGGAGTAGAAATAAATATACAAGTTGTAGTAACTGCACCTCAACACATGATGGCGCCAAACAATGTACTGGGGGCGGCGCTTAACGCTAGCCATTGTGCGTCATGGAGGCCACGCCTCCTGCCCAGTGACTACCGGTGGAAGTCGCCGGCTCAAGTCAGAACACCCCAGGCAGCGCATAGGAAAGAAGCAAAGCGACTGAGGATGCAACGTTTGGGGTTCTCCACGCGGCGTGATATACATATAATACCTCTCCTTCTGGTTCATAGTTAAATAACTTAAACCTAAACAAATAAAGTGAGTTATAAGCGTTCCTGTTGTCGGCAGCCTTCTTCCCCGGGACACAAACCCCACATCTTCCAGAAATCTGCGAAGATCGTTTGCCTTTGCTCATCAGAAATATTCTCACACTGCTGTCCTCCCTTGTTTCTGATTTGACCCTCATTGCTGCCATGATGACATCTGTGTCTTATGGAGTGTGGACATTTAGTAACCTCAATGATTTCTTCCCCCACTTTCTTTTTTGCCTTGTTGCCTTCCCAGCCGTCTGTTTTCCACATTTGAAGAAAATGGATGGATGGATGGATGGTTTTCTGTAGTTGACACCTTTCTTCTTCTTAGGTTTAGTGTGTGCTTCTTCCTCTACAATATCTTCAGGTACTTGATCCGGAACTCCTTGATCTTCAGGTACTTGATCCTCTGCCAGTTCTTCCTCTTGCCCACTTTCTCCGCTGTTACTAGAGCTTTCAGTCTCTTTCTGCTTGTCTTTTGTAGGGTTGTAAGTTTCATCAAGGTCGGACTCATCTAGAGGGGACTCAGAATCAGATACTGGAGATGTTTCTAAATCAGACTCAGCGATGGATGTGAATGTCACAAGTTCCTCACATAGTTTCTCTGTGATTACTGGCTGGTCTGTAGTTCCGGCTGTCTTGAGGAGTGTTCCTGATAGGAAAGTAGAAAATAGGCAATGAGTGTTTAATCTCATCTCCAATGGAGTGTGAGGTAAAGACACACTAATTTAGCCATAATTATGTAAATTACTACCAGATCCGTAACATACTAGGGTCCTGCCTTCAAGGTAGTTGTAGGCTTACCATGGTCCCACGCAGTCACCGCGTGGCTGGCTGAAGTGGTGGCTGTATCAGGGTCCCCTGCAGTTACCGCGTGGCTGGCTGAAGTGGTGGCTGTATCAGGGTCCCCTGCAGTTACCGCGTGGCTGGCTGAAGTGGTGGCTGTACCAGGATCCCCTGCAGTTAACGCGTGGCTGGCTGAAGTGGTGGCTGTACCAGGGTCCCCTGCAGTTACCGCGTGGCTGGCTGAAGTGGTGGCTGTACCAGGGTCCCCTGCAGTTAATGCGTGGCTGGCTACTAGGTACCTACCAGGTTTAGATTTTCTTCCTATAAATGAAATGCAATTATCAGTATTATTGTGTTAAATCATCTTTACAACTTTCAGTGTTATTATCTCTGATGTGGCCATCATGACACAAAGATCTGATTATGCTGTAATAATTCATTTTACTATTAATAGTGGTGGTACGGGCTGGAAGCATTACTATCATGGGGAACCGGCCCAGTCTCGAACTGTAAATCTCCCCATTTACTCCCATTATAATGTTATAACACTGGAACTGGTCCAAATAATGCATCAATACCACTACTTGCCTTTCTTGAGAGCCAACTCCATCATCATCATTCCCCTGGACAGAGGCCTCTTTTTGTCTGACCTGTCCTTCAGGGGGTTTTCCTGCCATGGTGTTGACATGACATGTGTGGTGTTGACCTGCAATTAATATGAGATAATGACGTTCACATCAAAGCAGCAATGACAACCTCTAACCACACGTTCAAAATGCTCAACACCAAAACCTCCTATCTACATACATGCAGATAGGTTAAACCTCCTAGCTACATACATGCAGATATAAGTTTTTTAACTAGACATAGCTAGGCTAATAAACATGCTAATTTACGGCACTCAGCAATGTTTCAAGTATTATCCCTAACATTTTCAATCAACTCACCCTCTTGGTGTGATAAAAGTTTCACCATTGGGTGCTAATACCATAGATATCTATGGATAATACGCTAGTATGCTACTACATAATAGCTCTAAAATGCTACCATGTGCCATTCAGATTAATTCTTATCATTAACTTGACAGAGATACTACCAAATACTTCACTAGTGGTTCCACTAATGGGTGGAAGACACATTTTAGTTTGAAAACAATTGATTACTACAATCTGACAGACATTTAGACGGGTCTACATACCACAGAAGTCTCAAGTTTCTTTCAAGCAGGTGTTGCGCCTCAACATATTCCAGGTGAACCTGATTGGAGGTTTTTGTCAGGTGACCTTTCTGTCACAATGAAGGGTGGAAATAATGGAGTAAGCCCTGGCTGCAGTATGCAGATCGGGGAGTGGCTCAACGTGTGGGTGGAGCTAAACGTTTGACTCCGCCCACTTGCCAATAGCAACCGGAAGAGGAAGAATGTGAGTCCATAATTGCGCGCTTTTTCTTTTTTTTTTAAATTGCCGCTTTCTGTTCGTGTAAATTATAAACTAATTTATGGAGAAACCACCAAGCTGATAATTAAATTATTCATGCAAGGAACGTGCGAAGGCCTCATGTTTATGTCAGTCATGTAAATAATAACATTAAATAATACCATTTAGGTGGTGGTAGGTGTAGTTGAGTACATGTTAAGGCCTGGGGTAAAAATCAATGATGCAAAGTCTTTTGTCTTTGGTTTATTTAACTTAGCTAATATAATTGAGTGTACAAAATAACATGTGTCTATGTACCGTATATACGGTATAGTATAAGTACTGTATAAGTGTAAATAATGTATATATGTAAGAAGTTGTATGTGAAGTTGTGAGGGCTCATGAAAATGTAAATGCATTACCATTATTTTATTATAAATAATTATATCGAATAGTATGTATTATTACTATTATTATGGAGTCAAACGTTTAGCTTTGCCCACATTTATACCATTATTTTATTATAAATAATAATTATATCAAATGTATTATACATTAGTATGTATTATTACTATTATTATGGAGTCAAACGTGAATAGTATGTATTATTACTATTGTTATGGAGTCAAACGTTTAGCTCCGCCCACATTTATACCATTATTTTATTATAAATAATAATTATATCGAATGTATTATACATTAGTATGTATTATTACTATTATTATGGAGTCAAACGTGAATAATATGTATTATTACTATTGTTATGGAGTCAAACGTTTAGCTCCGCCCACATTTATACCATTATTTTATTATAAATAATAATTATATCGAATTTATTATACATTAGTATGTATTATTACTATTATTATGGAGTCAAACGTGAATAGTATGTATTATTATTACTATTATTATGGAGTCAAACGTTTAGGCGGAGTCAAACGAAATGTTGAGGCGGAGTCAAACGTTTAGCTCCGCCCACATTTAGCCCCGCCCAGATCTGCATACTGCAGCCAGGTGCAATTGAAATAATGTACAGACAGGCTGAATAGGAGCAGCCTACCTTGTGATGTCATCCAAAGTGAAAATCGCCAATCAGACAATTTTGCAGATAGGAGGTTATGTTCTTCGGCCCTCGCTATGCTTTCTTGGACCCAGGAAGTACTGCAGTATTCTGTACAGTGGCTTTAATGGAACAACTTAATCTTGCAGGAAATAAAGTCCATATTCTCCTACGGACGATGGGCCAAGAGAAAGTGGT
Source organism: Merluccius polli (assembly GCA_030340625.1). NCBI lineage: Eukaryota > Metazoa > Chordata > Actinopteri > Gadiformes > Merlucciidae > Merluccius > Merluccius polli. The sequence continues at coordinate 71,976 of JAOPHQ010000913.1, forward strand.
GAGTAGCCACATTGTGCCAGGACTGGAAGTGGCTGGCTTGACTGAGGAGCATTTCTGTGAGCTGCCCAATGCTTACACTCAAGCACACATGCCTGTTCACAAGGGAAACATTCCAAAACAGAGTGATATTCAGAAATGGCCTAATTTAAAGCATGTTCATTTGCCTGAGATTGATGCAGGGATCGAGCTGTTGATTGGGACAAATGTTTCTAAAGCCTTGGAACCCTTGCAAGTCATTTGCAGTGTTGGAGATGGACCCTATGCAATTAGAACAATGCTGGGCTGGACGGTGAATGGGCCGCTGAAAGGAGACAGTGGCGATGCAGTGGACGGTGAGGAGCCCGAGTTAACAGTGAACAGAGTGTCGGTTGTGTGTTTGGACGAACTGTGGCAGCAGCAGTTTAAGACAGACTTCCCCGAATGCAGCATGGACGAAACAGCCTGGCATGTCAAGAGAAGACCAAAGGTTCATGGAGCTGGTTACAAGTTCAGCAAAGCAGGTCAATGGCCATTATCAGATCAACTTGCCATTGAGGAAAAAGGATGTTAGCATGCCAAATAATAGGAAAATTATTGAGCAGCGTGCCTTACACCTGAAGAAGAGGCTTCAGAGGGATTTCTCATTTCATGCTGAGTATACGGCCTTTGTGAATAATCTTGTTGCCAAAGGATATGCTGAAAGGGTGCCTGAAGAGGATTTGGAACTTAGTGATGGCAGGGTCTGGTACATCCTGCACCAAGGTGTTTACCATCCTACAAAGAAGAAAATCAGAGTTGTTTTTGACTGTGGTGCAAGTTTCCAAGGAACATCACTTAATGCTCAGCTCTTATAGCGTCCAGATCTTACAAGTTTGCTGATTGGAGTGGTGAGCAGGTTCAGGAAAGAACCAGTTGTTATCATGGCAGATGTGGAATCAATGTTCCACCAGGTCAGAGTACCACCAGAGGATGCTGACTTGTTGAGGTTCCTCTGGTGGCCTGCTGGAGATTTAAGTCAAGATCTTGTGGACTTCAGGATGATGTTGCATCTCTTTGGGGCAACGTCCTCTCCCAGCTGTGCCAATTTTGCCCTCAGGAAATGCGCTGAGGACAACAAAGGACAGTTCAGTCAGGAAGCAGTAGATAAGGTCCTACATTGCTTTTATGTGGATGACTGTCTTGTGTCTGTGGCTTCAGATGAGAAAGCTGTGTCTCTCTATCATGAGCTTGTTGTGATCTGTGCTAAAGGTGGATTCCAACTCACAAAGTGGATAAGCAATAGGCGTGATGTTCTAGCTGCAATACCTGAAGGGCACAGAGCTAAAGACATGAAAATGTTGAACATGGACCAGGATTTGCTACCTGTGGAGAGAGTGCTTGGTGTGGAGTGGTGCATCCAGTCTGATACTTTCAAGTTCAAGATTGTTGTGAAGGACAGACCACTCACCAGGAGAGGAATCCTGTCTACGGTGGGCTCCATCTATGATCCTCTTGGTATCGTGAGTCCGGTTGTCTTGTCTGCAAAGAAAATCTTAAGAGATCTGTGCAGGAGAGCACTTGGCTGTGATGATGTCATACCCCAGACTGTGGCTCAGGAGTGGACAAGTTGGCTGGATACACTTTGCCATTTGGAGAAATGTAACATCATGAGGTGTCTGAAACCAAAGGGACTTTGGAGAAGTGACTACAGCACAATTACATCATTTCTGTGATGCAAGCGAGGATGGCTATGGAGCAGTTACTTACCTGCTATCACGAAACGCACAGTCACAGGTACACAGTGCTTTTGTCATGGGAAAGGCTAGGGTGGCGCCATTGAAACCTGTTACCATCCCCCGAATGGAGCTCATCGCTGCCATCATGGCCAGTCGCATTGATATCTTATGGAGGAAAGAGCTTCTTCAGGACTCTGTTTTGGACTGACAGTACTTCGGTGCTCAAATATATCAGGAATGAGACTTCCAGGTTCAGAGTCTTTGTTGCCAACCGAGTCACAGAAATTCACAAGGCTTCACAACCCTCACAGTGGAGGTATGTTGGAACTGCAAGTAATCCAGCCGATGTCGCCTCCAGGGGTGTAGAAGTAAAGAAGCGCGCTCAACACCTTAGTACTTCAACTGGGTGCTTAAACTCACTTGATACTAAATCAAAAACTTTGAAAATAAATAAAGCAAGCACTCAACAGTTTCTTTTTACTTTTTTAATCGCCTCACAGACGTTTCGGGTTGATACCCTTCTTCAGTGTGAGATATGGCGATTTCGTGTGAAAGTTAATGCATTTCTCAAGAATGCAACATGGGTGTCAGGGCCTCGTTTTCTCCTTCAACCTGAGAACGAGTGGCCTGTTGACCCTGAGGATGGATCCTCAGGGTTGACCCTGAGGATCAACTTCCAGCAGATGACCCTGAGGTCAAGAAAGCAGCCACGGTGAATGCTGTACAGGCCAGTGAGGAGGCTGATGCAGTGATTCGCATGATCCACCACTTCAGCTCTTGGGTCCATTTGAGAAAGGCTGTAGCTTGGATCTTGAGATTTAAAACTTGGCTCTCATCTCTCTGTCAGAAGAGGAGACAACAGAATAGGGCTCTTGCACAGTCTGACTTGGATGTGGAACAACAACGATGTTCATTGGAGAAGGATATGGAAACATTCAAGAGAAAGATGGCTTCAAGTTGTCTATCAGTGGAGGAGCTGGAGAAGTCAGAGCTGGAGATCATTAAGTTCAGCCAAAGGAAGAGGTTTCCAGAGGAATTCTCCATGCTGGAAAAAGGCAAAAGTGTCAAGGGTCATAGTCACATCCACACACTCTGCCCACTAATGGAGGATGGGGTTCTGAGAGTTGGTGGTCGGCTCAGCAGGTCGTCCATGCCAGCAGAGGCCAAACATCCCATAATATTGGCAAAAGATTTACATATCTCAACCCTTCTTCTGAGACACGTCCATCAAAAGGTGGGACATGGCGGGCGAAACCACATGTTGTCCAAGCTGCATGAAAGATACTGGATCTCGGGAGCTAGTACAGCCATAAGAAGTGTTCTGTCTAAGTGTGTGATCTGTCGACGCTTGAATGCTCAGCCAATGTCTTAGCAAATGGCAGACTTACCATCTGAAAGGGTTACTCCGGATGAACCTCCGTTTACTCGGGTAGGAGTGGACTATTTTGGACCTTTCGAGGTGAAGAGCAGAAGAAGTGGTGTGAAGAGGTATGGGGTAATTCTTACCTGCATGGCCATAAGAGCAATCCACATTGAAGGGGCACCTTCACTCGACACGGATGCCTTCATAAATGCTCTCAGACGCTTTATAGCAAGATGTGGCCAAGTACGAGAACTGCGCTCAGATAATGGGACAAATTTCAGGGGAGCAGAACAAGAATTGAAAACAGCCATTGAGAAGTGGAATCAGGCACAGATTAATGATGTCCTCCTTCAGAAAGGGATAAAATGGTATTTTAACCCCCCAGCTGGCTCCCATCATGGAGGTTCTTGGGAGAGGTTAATTCGATCAGTCCGGAAAGTCCTCAACTCCACCTTGAATGTGCAGAGTTTGGATGAAGAAGGCCTTCACACAGTTCTCTGTGAAGTGGAAGCCATTATCAATGGCCGGCCGATTACAAAAGCTTCCATGGATCCTTATGACCTGGAAGCATTGACGCCTAATCACCTGTGTCTCACCTGTGTTGATGGTTAATTGTTCCCTCCTTTGTATTTAAGCCCTCAGTTTTGTTTGCCCTTTGTCTGATCATCCTTTCCTGTCCTTTAGCTAACCCAGTCAGTACTAAGGTAGTAGTAAGTGTCTTAGTTGTTCAATACCTTTTTTGTTTCACTTTTGATAAGACTGCGAGTATCATCCTTTTGTCTTGTCATCCTAATGCATCAGATAAATTGTAAAATGTAATATACAGGGCGACAGTAGCTCAGAAGGTACAGCGGTCGTCTGTTAATCGGAAGGTTTCCGGTTCAATTCCTGCTCCTCCCGGCAGCGTGTCGAAGTGTCCTTGAGCAAGACACTGAACCTAAAACTGCTCCTGCCGAGCAGGTATGCCCTTTGCATGGCCACCGCCATAGGTGTATGAATGTGTGGGTGAATGTGAGATATTAATTGTAAAGTGCTTTGAGTGGTCGGTAGACTAGACTACCAGGAAAAAAATATTGTCCCATCACATTTTTTTTTAAATTCCCCAATCTGTGTAAGGTAATTAGAATACTGAAAACATTTTTTTGGAAAAAAAGTTTTTATTTTTAAGATCATGTGTCCACTGCAGTGGACATCGGAACGCCATACATGTGAAATGGAACCTTCATAGCAACTAGTTAATCTCATAGAAAATATCAAAAAGTCAACATGAGAATGAGTTGAACATCCAAATAACTGATTATCATCACTTTTTTTCGTGCTTTAAAGACATCATGTGTCCACAGTGGGCATCGGAACGCCGTACGTGAAACTGAACCTTGATGGCAACCAGTTAGTCCCAAAGAAAATACCAGGGTTTAACATCCACATAACTGTCCATCATCACTTTGGTTTTGTTTTGCTTTTGTGGGGTTGTGCTCCGAGGAAGAAGGCCGCCGACAACAGGATCGCTTTAACTCACTTTATTTGTTTAGCTTTAAGTTATTTAACTATGGAACAGAAGGAGGAGTATTGTATGTATTTCACGCCGCGTGGAGAGACCCCAGCTTTGCATCCGTCCGGATGGGCCGCCTCGGAACTCTGATTCTAACCGGATGTTTCCGCCCGGATGGTCTCTGGGCAGGAGGCGTGGCCTCTATGACGCATAATGGCTAGTGTTGAGCGCCCGCCCCCAGTGTATTATGTTTGCCGCCATCATGTGGTCAGGTGGGGTAAATACAACTTGTATATTTATTTCTACTCCTGGCTATGTGTAGATATTACAGCCTGATGATACATATGTTATTAATTCGCAACACTTTGTTGTGCTTATTTGGTATGATACTTCAAAAAGCAATTCCCCTTCTTGGAAACACAAAGGAATACCTTGCACTTCATGCACATCACGTATGTTTTGCTCTTGCAGTCGGATCTGCGACATCTTGATGCATGTGTTTCATCCACCATCTCTGGAAGATGGATGGCGCCGTAGTGTCTCAGAGCTGCATTTGTTTCCACTTTTGACGTGGGGGAGTGTAGTCATCTTCGCTGTCACTTGCAATTCCTGCTTGGGCCCGAGTTATCAAGTCTTCACCAAGGAGAAGTTTGAAGTCAAGGAACTTCAGCGGTTTCTTCCCCAGAAACTGGAAGTCACTCTCATACTGAAGCCAGGAGTTGGTGATTGCCAGGTCAAAAAAGTGGAAAACTGCACGCACTGTCCATTTCCGAGCGCGAGAGGCCATCCTGTAGAAAGTCAACATTCGGTCATCCAAGTCCACACCACCCATGTTGGTGTTGTACTCAGCAATTGCCAGTGGCCTTGACACCTGAACAAACCTTTTGTCTTTCTTGGACCATCTTCTGCGTGTGTCCTGAGGTTCAATGCCATAAGCAGAGGATGCCATGGCAACTGGCTTGTTGTCCAACCACTTTATGACAGCAAGTTCAGGAGGGCTTCGTCGGACTACCATCTCTGATGCCCCTCTTCCTTTCTTTTTGAAGGTGTAGGAGCCACATCTAAGTTTATTTGAATTATATTATTTACATTGGCTCTTTTGAGTGTGCACCCTCTACAGGTGAGGATGGTGCCACCTTTTAAGGCAGTGGCCCATCATGCAGCGGGGAGGAAAGCAGACCAGCATACCGTCATTGATCGCAGCGCGTGAAGCTGTGTGGACCCTACAATCTGTTTATCTGTAGCATGGTCCTGCCAGTTATAAAATAGTTTAAGGATTTTGCAAACAATGCATTTTGGTTTTCTATGTTTGTTTAAGTTACAATAAATTACCGGCATCATTCTTCAATCAACTCTCACTGGATTTATTTGATCACAAGCTGCGAGTCTGACATAGCACAGCTGCTTTCTCCATGTGGTTGAACAAAGGAAACTGGAAATAAGGGATTACAAGAAAAATCCAAACAAAGTTCTGCCACTACAGAAGGATTTATCCTCTATGATCTTGCACTCCTTTGGCACCCTGTTTTTCATGAGGGTTCCAGTCCCTGTCAGCCCTTTTGCCATCAGGGTGTCGAGGAGGTTGAGCGTTGTGAAGAACCTGTCAGAGAACAGGTTGGTTCCTTGGGGAACAGACTCTACCAAATGAAGAACAGCTTGCTCTCCAATGCCCTTCCCTTCTGTAACTCTGAAGGTAGTCTTGCCTTGGTAGACCACAAAGTCTAAGACCAGACCGGTTGGTGCGGCCAAGACAAACCTTCAATCCAGTTGGGTGTGGTTTGCCCGGTACATACTGGCGCACTGGGCATCGACCCGTAAATGGAATCATTTGCTCGTAAATGCACAACTTTACTGTTCTAGGCAGACTCAGACGTCCTTGCCTTACTTTGGTCAAGAGGGGCCTGATTCTCCACAAGAGATCATTTGTTTTTTCATTGTCTGAAACATCAAGGTCGTTGACAATCTTATTGGAATTTCTAAGCTTGTAAAACCGATTTCTGGTCATGGATTCTGCCACAATTTGAACTCTGGTATTTGAGGCCCAATACATTTGAATGTTTGGATATCCTAGACAGCTCATGTAAATAGAATTCCCAAAGAATATCTCCAGTTCTTCAGGAGTGGTATTTAGTGTTGCTCCAGACACAAGGGGCCTCATGTACGAAGGTTGCGTACGCACAAAAACGTGGCGTACGCAAAAAAAAATGACGTTCCACGCTCACGTTCAGATGTATGAAACGTGAAATGACCGTGGAAATGTGCAGTGCCTCACGTCAACTTCATAGCTGGCGTACGCACGTTTCTACAGCTATTGTTCCTTTGGCGACATTTAGAGGTGACGCTGGGAAACTGTTAATAATGTCAAAAACAATTAGTCATCAGAGTGATGTGCACGTTGGAGACACAATTATGAACAATTAACACACACAATCTGTTTGCAATTAAATATGGGTATAAAAGCATGCGCAATGTGATGAAGAAAATTGTATTAACGATGGCAGCGTTAGCGTTATTGGAGGACCTTGCTAATGGTGCAATCCGACGCAAGCGATTATTTCGGGAACGAGATGACTTGCTTGCGAATGACGACAATTGGCTGATAAGCCGATTTCGATTTCCGAGGCAAGTGTTACTTGAGTTGTGCGCAGAGCTGCGGCCGGCCCTTGAGCGCAACACGGCGAGGAGCCAGGGGTTGTCGGTGCCCACACAGGTGCTGACCACGCTGGGGTTCCTGGCAACAGGGGCATTCCAGCGGGAGCTGGCCGACCGGTCAGGAGTGTGCCAGTCCACCCTGAGCCGAGCCATGCCAGCTGTGTGGGACGGAATCATCCGAATGTCATCCAGGTACATCAAATTCCCATACAATGCTGTTGAACAGGCCGACATTAAAGCGCAATTTGCAGCGAGAGCCGGTTTCCCTAATGTAATCGGGGCTATTGACTGCACACACATTGCTATAAAAGCGCCATCACAGAATGAATTTGTTTACGTTAACAGGAAACATTTTCATTCAATTAATGTACAAATCATCTGTGATGCGCAAATGCAGCTAATTAACATCGTGGCAAGGTGGCCTGGTTCAACGCATGACTCATTCGTAATGACCAACAGCATGGTTGGGAACAGGCTGGAGGCTGGCGCGGTGCGCGATGGGTGGCTTCTGGGTGAGTAAACCGTTTATTCATTTGATTGTCCCGTATGTAAACCAGCGCAATGCACATTTGGGCATGTGCGCATTCAAATGTTTGTTTTCTGCTGGTGAAATTACAGCTGCACAGCTTTCTAACAAGTCCCTGATTGTCCCTGCTCAGTAGGCCTATTCATGTCAGTAAAAGCGGGCGTAAAGTTGGAAATGTCAGCCGCGGCGCACTATTGCATTACTTAAGGTTCATTTAAGTGGTGTATTGTCTTCTGCATTCATATGACCCCAGGGGACCGTGGCTACCCCCTAAGAACTTGGCTGATGACCCCTCTTGCGGACCCCAACACCGACCAAGAGAGGAGGTATAATGACCTCCATTCCCACACTCGAGCTGTCGTGGAGAGGGCAATCGGCCTACTGAAGGGACGGTGGCGCTGCCTGGACAGGTCGGGGGGTGTGCTGCTCTACCGACCTGAGAAGGTGTGCCACATTGTGATGGCCTGTGGCGTCCTCCACAACGTGGCACACCGCCATGGCATACCACTGCCAGAGCAGCACATCCCCCCACTGGAGGAACCGGATGCCGGACCCGTCAACTTCAACCCACCCCGGGAAGCCATACGGGCCCGGCAGAATGTCATTTCAAACATGTAAAGAGGCAAGGACAGAATTTACTTGTTCACAAGTGCATTTATTGATGTGTTGATATCACTGAGGACATTAATTAATCGGTCTAGGCGATCATTGATGCCACCGATGGCTCTCACTATTTCCCCCTGTGACTCTAGGACCGCTCGGGTGAGGACACGGCCAGTCGGGCGGTCAGCAGCTGGCGTGGAGGGGCCGGGGCCGGTGGAGACGCCGGGGCCGGTGGAGACGCCGGAGACGCCGGGGCCGGTGGAGACGTCGGGGCCGGTGGAGACGCCGGGGCCGGTGGAGACGCCGGAGACGCTGGGGCCGGTGGAGACGCCGGAGACGCCGGGGCCGGTGGAGACGCCGGAGACGCTGGGGCCGGTGGAGACGCCGGAGACGCCGGGGCCGGTGGAGACGGTGGAGGGGCCGGGGCCCACTGCTGTCTTATCGTCTATTGAGAAATAAAAAAGAAATAAGTAATTAAACATGTGTCAAAGTGTTTAATATCCTGGCATCTTTACGCACGAGCTATGTGTATTGTGAGAAGCCAATTGTATGACCAGTATAATTACAACATTTATGAGTCAAGCATATTTACCGTGGGGATAATCTGTGTCCCCTTCATGGGCTCCCACCACTCCGGTGAGAGCTGTGTCACCCACCAAACAGGCCACTCGCTGGTCAAAGGGGGAGAGTTCCTTTACTCCTGTCCCCCCACCAGTGGCGGTCACGCTTCGGCGGTGGGCAGAAACCCTCCGCTTCACGTTCATCTTCACATCGGACCACTTCTTCTTGATCTCTGCGTGTGTGCGCTGCTCAGACCCCATGGCATTAACAGCGTCGCACACACGCTCCCACTCACTACGCTTCCTTTTCATATTTATCCCTGCGGACAGGGTACCAAACAAAACCTCCCTCCGCGTCTCCACTTCATTAACTAAAATTTCTAATTCGCACTGTGTGAAATTCCTTTTCTTACTCATGTTTGCTGATTTGAACTAACGGATAAAGAGGTAAATCGCAGGTCCCGGGCCTATTTAAATAGATTAGCATATTTATATGGGGGCGTGGCCAGGGAGGAGTTTGCCACATTTGCACGTGCGCTCAATTCCACGTTGATCGGGATGTACAAAAGAAACGTGCTCGGATCCATGCGTACGCACACTTTCATTCATCTGAATTTATTTGTGCGTACGACATTTTCAGGGTTTTGGCGTACGCCCAAATCCACGCACAAATCCACGCAAGCCTTCGTACATGAGGCCCAAGGACTTCACGCTGATTTGTGCACAGGGCCATTTCCTTAAACAGGGAGTCATCGATGTTCTGCTTAAAATAATCCATTGGGGTCCAGTTTTGGCGTGTCATGGCATCATTGTTCTGAATAATGGGAGGATCATCAAGTTGGAATTCGAATCTAAAGAAAGCCAATAAAGGGAGAAAAACAAAATTAAAATGACTCAATTGTTAGAGAAAATAAATTACTTATTTTAAAGGTCTCATCTCATCGTTTTTTCATTAATTTTGCGGTGGTCTCTAGTGTTAATAAATACCCTCAGTACCGGTTTTGGTTAAAAAAAATGCTCTGCCGCGCCTGTTTCATGCTGTTTTAGTTTGGTGGGGGAGGTGGGGGGGGGGGCGAACGACACGATTTCGCTTCTCATCATGAATATGCATGACATGCTAATGAACTCGCCTCTGGTTGGCTAACAGCACTGTGACGCTACCTCCAGTGCGCAGTGAGGATTTTTCCGCTCCATATTCAACTAGTCCGAGACGAGTCGAGAATCGCGACTGTGCTGTTGCACAGTCCTGCTACTTCCTGACTTTCGGTGGGCGGTAGCGGAGGCGAGGCCATGAATACTAATTCACGGACTGACGTCAATCCGTGGGGCTTTTCTCATCCGCTGATTTTTCTCAGTGTTTTTTTCTCTGTTCTTTCATTGCCAAATACAGGCAATGGGGGTAGAAGAACGTTTTCACGCGCAGCACGCACATGCAACTCGGTGAGACCTATAGTATTTCAACAAAAACAAGTATTAAACTGTTTCTCGCGGAATGAGACCTTTAATACAAAGTCAATGTGTACTTTGAATTCTTGCTCCACAGTGGACGCCGACTGGACATAGATATGAACTGTTCTGCTTGATCTGGCTCCTCTGCATCTGCTTGCCCTGCCTGAGTTTCATCCTCAGAGCTCTCTGAATCATCTTTCTCTGCTTCTGGCTCAAACACTGCATCCTGATCTTCTTCATCAGACAACTCAATATCTGAGTTTCCATCAAAGATAATAGAGCGGAGCAAGATGGATCACTGGCGTTGACACCAATGAGGTACGCTCTCGAACACTATGGGCGCCATTTTAGTAAGCTCCCGGAACCCGGAAGTCTGACAGGAGTGCTGCAGGCAGCAGGCGGAGGCTTGCGTTCACCGTCGTGGGAAAATGCCCTGTATCTTTTAAATACAAATGTGTCCACAGTCATGGTGACTAGATATGTTTGTCCCTATAAAACAATAATAAAAAGTGGCTATAATGTTGCGAATTAATAACATATGTATCATCAGGCTGTAAATATCTACACATAGCCAGGAGTAGAAATAAATATACAAGTTGTAGTAACTGCACCTCAACACATGATGGCGGCAAACAATATACTGGGGGCGGCGCTTAACGCTAGCCATTGTGCGTCATGGAGGCCACGCCTCCTGCCCAGGGGCATCCGGCGGAAGCATCCGGTTAGAATCAGAACACCTCAGGCAGCGCATAGGAAGGATGCAAAGCTACTAAGGATGCAACGCTTGGGGTTCTCCACGCGGCGTGAAATACATATAATACTTCTCCTTCTGGTTCATAGTTAAATAACTTAAACCTAAACAAATAAAGTGAGTTATAAGCGTTCCTGTTGTCGGCAGCCTTCTTCCCCGGGACACAAACCCCACAATAATAATAAAAAGCTTCGTGTGGATCGCGACCAAGACGAAAGCATGGATATTTCTTTTTTAGTTCATCCGTGAAGTTGCATTTACGTTTCGGCTTAGCTGCAGAGACGCCGCCGGTACCTGCGCTCTCTTTGATAAACAAGGAAGCTGCTCGCCCACTGAGGTGCAGACTGACCAATTAAAAGCTCACAGAAAAGGCTATCGACCAATGACGGCACTCTACAGTCAGACCGTATACAGGTAACTCCCTCTACTCACTGCCACTCAAAGCAAAGCCATCGGCTGTTTGAGGGGACTCGTGGGATGGAGTTGTGTCTGAAGTGTAACGGTAAAACATCTGGCTGTTTGAGGGGACTCTGGGATGGAGTTGTGTCTGAAGTGTAACGATGAGGTTGGCTCACAGCTGAGGCACAACGGTGGCCTACGTTAGTAGATAGCGAGACGATAGAGGGCCATCTAGTGGTCGATAAGAATATGGTTCAATTGGGATTACATGATGTCCCCGCCATTCGAGGTTTTGCATGAAACTATGTTTATTTATACAAGTTTTGTTTAATCCTATGTGGCCTTATTGGCTTGAATCAAGCCTAGAATGTTGAGGTGGCTTACTAAAATGGCGTCCATTCAGGCTGAGAACGTACTTCACCGCCCTGACGCTACTGATCCATCTTGCTCCGCTCTATTATCTTTGGTTGTGCCTAAGCTGTGGGCCAACCTCATCGTTACACTTCAGACACAACTCCATCCCACGAGTCCCCTCAAACAGCCGATGGTTTGAGTGGCAGTGAGTAGGGGGAGTTACCTGCATACGGTCTGACTGTAGAGTGCCGTCATTGGTCGATAGCCTTTTCTGTGAGCTTTTAATTGGTCAGTCTGCACCTCAGTGGGCGAGCAGCTTCCTTGTTTATCAAAGAGAGCGCAGGTACCGGCGGCGTCTCTGCAGCTAAGCCGAAACGTAAATGCAACTTCACGGATGAACTAAAAAAGAAATATCCATGCTTTCGTCTTGGTCGCGATCCACACGAAGCTTTTTATTATTATAGCCACTTTTTATTATTGTTTTATAGGGACAAACATATCTAGTCACCATGACTGTGGACACATTTGTATTTAAAAGATACAGGGCATTTTCCCACGACGGTGAACGCCAGCCTCCGCCTGCTGCCTGCAGCACTCCTGTCAGACTTCCGGGTTCCGGGAGCTTACTAAAATGGCGCCCATAGAGTTCGAGAGCGTACCTCATTGGTGTCAACGCCAGTGATCCATCTTGCTCCGCTCTATTATCTTTGGTTTCCATCAACAATTCAAAGTAAAATTATCTCTGCTTCTGAGAATGACTCCCTTTCTTTTCATTTGAAAAAAACAGAACAAAATGGAAGAAATAACTACAAATGTCCACTACGGAGGACATTTTTTAAAGATGTAAATACTATGCTGAAATACAGCTAAAATAATTCAGAGAATGTTTTAATGTGTTCTTAAGAGACTTATATACAATATGCCAACATTTCAAGTCAGAATTTGCTCAATATAAAGTATCATGCACTTACTTTTACTTTTCTCGTAAAATGTGCTTGCACTGACGGACGCCATTTTCCAGAATGAAGAAGTGAAAGGTACCAAAGCCCCACCCCCTCACATTTGGTATCATTGAAAAGCCCTAAATGTCCTCTGTATATAGCAAAAGGAGTTAATGCAGTAGTATGCTGTGGGTGGGAGATATTCAGGTTTACAAATGTCCTCCACAGAGGACAAATTTGAACTACTGGTAGTCAGGATGATATACAGTTCACAGTCCAGTCCATACATAATGTCTGTGTTTGTTTTTAATACACCATATTAACTAACTCATTAATACTGTGGGTGCAAGGAGCCAGAAGTGGTGTAGTCGTTTTAAAGGGACCAATTACATAGCTGGGCTCAGGAGTTGTCCAATGGGAGAGGGCACAGGGGCAGCAGGAGTGGGGGGTACTCACTCACAGAGGTGAATCAGACCACCGCCATAACGTCCTGTGGTGACTGGTGGAGTGTTCAGCCCACACACTGCATCCCAACACACTTGGGAGTTATCTTGGAGACTTCTTGGAGGAAGGTGAGCGGAACTTTAGAAAAGACCACACCCACCTGCTGATACCATAATCCTGGGAGAATTTGACTTGCCTGGTGGCAATGAGGGGTACTTGGTTCGCTCCCCAATGTACTTGGGTCGATACCCTAACCTCCTTCCTGTTACTTAGTGACATGTCTGGATTCACTGTAAATCGCGTTTGATAAAGGCATCTGCTGAATAGTAAATAGTGACATGATGGGAATACCAACAACAGCTGAATACCAACAACAGCAATGTCTACATGTCTACTTTGTTGAAAGTAAATAGTGAATACAATGACAGGGAAACCTGCAGCAGAGCCAAAGTCGTGGACTGCCAAAATTGCATGTTTTTGCCCGGCAATATTCCTTTCAATGGGTTTTTGTTTGTTTTCATTAGCACTGAGGAGGGTTATATCAACAGCTGTGAGGCCATGTCGTAACAGCGCTGAAAATGTCCCCAAAACAGTGAGGTGGGAATGTAACTGGGAGGAAGTGACTGGTGACAATTTAACTTACTGCTCCAGCACCCCTCCTCCCCTGGGGGCTACCTGAACTCCCCGTTAGGATTCACACACAAGATGTTGTTAAAGATTAATTTAATCACTTTGCTGGAGTTAATGAAAAGTTAATGGGCATTGGTGTGATGAGTATTTGATCAAATAAAAATCTTTTTTCATGTGCATTTTCCTTATTTAGGACCAACAAAGTTATTCAGAGATAAGCTTAAACACGAACACATGCGCACAGATACGAACACATACACACCTACCATCCCACCCTTATGCCCAAGGATTGATTGATTTTGGTGCAAAATATATGAAATGTGCTTTATAACGCTGCTTCCATCAAGAACCCTCTTCTAAACCCCATTAAGCCCTGACATGAAAGGGCAGCTGAAAATCTCTATATACATGTGCTTTTTTCCATCACAATCAATACAATCAGGCACATTTGCTAAAGTAAACCACCTTGAACCAGAAAGGATACACTCACACACACCCACACAGTTTGGAAACCTCTCATGGGGCTGTCTTTGGCCAGTGTCAGCTGTTGTTGGTATTCCTATCATGTCTACTAACCTTTATCAGGCTCTCCCCTCTGGTCGGAGGACTGACCTTCCCAGAAGGCAGTGCATCGGTGGCCCTGACTGATCCTCTCTGGGAGGCTTGTTGCAGCTCCATCATCATGTGATTGTCATGGCAGCAAACAACTGTGTTGTAGAACAACAGTGGGATACACATCTTGGATATATACTCCTGGAAAAGCCAAGGTGGTTTACTTGGTCCACTGTTGTTCCACAACAGTGGACCAACACCAGCAACTGCGGTATTCACAGGAACAAAACCTTGTTCAACATTTTACTTGTAGGTCATTTAGGAAATGCTTGTTGTAAAGCAATGTTTTGGACATAGTGTCTACTGTGTCGAACATTTAACATTAGCTGGTGAAAACAAATAAACAAAACAACATTTAGAACAGGTTATTCAATTTCAGCCTCATAAAAGGAGTGTGAGTTCAGCATATCGGTTTACTTTAGCTTGCAGTGAATAGCAATGAACATTAGTAAATATTAGTGAATACTTTACATTTATGCAAAGCTGGTGGGGGTGGTACATGTAGTTATGACTGCTAAACATGTTTATATCCATTAAACGAATTAGTTCAATGCTAATCAATGTAGACAGTTTTGTAATTTTCGTGTACGTGAAGTAAATTGTGGATGATAATTTCAGACATCAATCATACATTTCTGAGGTTTGTTGTGTGCCTTGCTCCACAGTTCAAACCAAGGGCATACTTCTAATTTAGTCATCAGCAGAGACACAAACAGGGAAGGGCCAGATGTTCAATACACAGATGTATTGCAGCCTGGAAACAGATGCAGTCATCCCCATGTGCCTACTATCTCTGACTAGTCATGTATACTTTTAATCATATAGCATACACTGTCAATGTCTCCCTCTACTGTGTTTTGCATCTATTTCTATTTTGTTATTGTGCAGACAGACAGATGATTTCTTCTGCGGCAACCTAATTTCTCATTTGGGATTAAAAAAGTACCTCCAAATACATCTTATCTCATCTCCACCACCCAAAAAATATATAGATGATTCTGACGATTAACGTCCAAATTAGTCCAAGACTCTTAAAAAGCTTTTCCATTACTTGGCACCTTTCCACTCTTACGGCCCTTTGTCTGTATGAATAAAAACATACACATCTTGGATATATACTCCTGGAAAAGCCATTAAAGTTTCAGTAAGAAATAACAGCATCGAGCACCGGCTTGAATATTTTATCTGCCCTGGTTCTGCATGCCAAAATTCTAGAGTGCATGTGTGTGTGTGCCAGCGCATGTGTGCCTCCCTTAATTATCTTGGCTTTTCACAAACACTGCGGGAGAAAGGGAATGAGGGAAGAGAACGAGATAGAGAGCGAGAGAGGGAGAGAGAGAGGGGGGGGAATGAGAGTGCAAGGGATAGAGTGAGGGAGAGGGTGAGACAAGGGCCATAAGCAAGAAAAGCCTGGGCTTTGAGCATAAATAATGTTTTTGCGTGTTTTCTGGTATTATTACAGAACAATATACAATTGTGAAAAGTGAAGAAAAAAAAACACTGTTCCTTGTTACACGCATGCACTCACACACACAGAAGGTTAAAAGCACACAGATACATGTATATAGTATATACATATACATATATCTATAGATTTGGTTAATAACAGCTGCAGGGACCAGAATGCATCTGATTTGGTCATGTGACTGTGACTGAAATTAAATTGTAAGCCTATGTATAACAAACAATAAATTATAAATCCGAGTACAATATATTACATGGCAAAAAAGAGAAGTTAATGATAGAATTCTAATGTTATAATAACATAATCTTATCAATAGTATTAGCATTTAAAATTACATTAGTATGAATATGAATAGGCATATTAGTATTAGCATTAGTGTTTCTATCAGCATTAGCATTATCTTAACTCTCCCTGGGGCCTTAACCAGGGAGTGAGTGGACTGGCTGGGACCAATCACTGAGCAGAAGCCAAAATGATGAACTCCAGTTGACTTGGCTTCAGGGGAGACCTTTCTGCAGAGGCAGCCCAGCAGTTAGTATAACCCCCTCCCTCGGAGGGGGAGGGAGGAAGGAGGGAAGGAAGGAAGGCATTCTCTGTATCCTCCACAGACCCAGATTAAATGTATAATGCTTCTGTATGTCCTGGACATACTAAAGCAGACCTGAACACATTTAATCTAAACTGTTGACTGTTTCCTGCTCTAATCCACTGAGCTGTAGGATCCACTGAGGAGTATTTTTTTCCTTGAGGTTTTAATGTCTGCCTGACATGTCTGCCTTGCTTATGGTTCACTAGTCTCCTGATGTCCATATGACTCAGGGTGTCGGATATCTGATTTTCAAGGCAAGGCAAGGCAGCTTTATTTATATAGCGCATTTCATACACAATGGCAACTCAATGCACTTTACATAGAACAATAAGAATTGAAATAAAAAATAATAATAAAAAAATAATAATAATAATAATAATTTTAAAAAAATTAAAGAATAGAAAGAAATAAAATACTATAAGAGCAGCATAAAATCATGATTTAAAAGGACATAGTGCAATTAAAATTTACAATTTAAAGCTCAATCATAAGCACAGGAGAAGAGAAGTGTTTTTAACCTGGATTTAAAAATGTTCACAGTTGGGGCTGATTTCAGTTCAGCTGGTAGTTTGTTCCAGTTTTGTGCAGCATAACAGCTAAAAGCTGCTTCACCATGTTTAGTTTGAACTCTGGGCTTCACTATCTGACCTGAGTCAGTAGATCTCAGAGCCCTACTGGGTTTGTATTCTACTAAGATGTCATTCATGTATTCTGGACCTAAACCATTCAGTGATTTGTAGACCAGTAGCAGAACTTTAACATCTATTCTATAGCTGACTGGGAGCCAGTGTAAAGACTTGAGAACTGGAGTAATGTGCTGTGATCTCTTTGTTCTGGTTAAAACTCGAGCTGCAGCATTCTGAATGAGCTGCAGCTGTTTAATGCTTTTTTTGTGGGAGTCCAATCAGAAGACCGTTACAGTAGTCGAGTCTACTGGAGATAAAAGCATGAATCAACTTCTCCTGGTCTGTTTGAGACATAAAACCCTTCACTCTGGATATGTTCTTAAGATGATAGAAGGCTGTTTTGGTGATGGATTTGATATGACTGCTGAAGGTCAAATCTGAGTCTATCAGCACGCCAAGGTTTCTGACTTGGTCCCTAGTTTTTAGAGAGAGTGACTTGAGATGTTTACTGACAGCAATCCTCTTCTCTTTATTGCCTAAAACAATTACCTCAGTTTTGTCCTGATTTAATTGAAGGAAATTTTGGTTCATCCAATTTGTTACTTGCTCTAAACAGTGACACAATGACTGTATTGGACTGTAGTCACCTGAGGACAGTGCCATGTATATTTGTGTGTCATCTGCATAACTGTGATAGTACATTAGAGTTCTGCAGAACTTGACCCAAAGGCAGCATATATAGACTGAACAAAAGGGGTCCAAGAACTGACCCCTGAGGAACTCCACATGTCATAGCCATTCGATTGGATTCATAACTTCCAATGGTCGCAAAATAACTCCGCTCTTCCAAGTAGGACCTGAACCATTTCAGGACTGTTCCGCTGAGTCCTGCCCAAGTTTCCAACCTGTTCAACAATATACTGTGATCCACAGTGTCAAATGCAGCACTGAGATCCAACAGGACCAGAACTGACACCTTGCCTGAGTCAGTGTTTAACCTAATATCATTTAACACTCTAATAAGAGCTGTTTCTTACTGTGGTGAGGTCGGAAGCCTGATTGAAATTTGTCGAAAAGGCCACTGGAATTCAAGAAATTGCTGAGTTGATTAAAAACCACTTTCTCAACGATCTTGGCTATAAAAGGAAGATTTGAGATAGGTCTGTAGTTGGTTAACATGGAAGCATCCAGCGATCTCTTTTTTAAGAGTGGCTTAATGGCAGCTACTTTTAGGGATTTAGGAAACGTGCCCGATTGAAGTGAGCTATTTAGTATTTGTCGCAAATCTATTTGGACAGAGTTCACAATAGTTTTAATATCCAACGATCTTATCCATTCTGCTCCATTCACCAATTTACAATTTCATTTACGTTTTGTTATGTAATTGGAAAACAAACATATTGCAATACAAACTATGGGTGCCACTTTAGCCTTTTCTCCTGAGTAAGATATGTACAAATGAGCAAACCAACTAACAAACTAACTAACAAACAAAGTAAATAAATAGGAGGGGCAGATAACTGTGTGGCATTTGCGTGGTCCTGTGGGGTTTTTTCTTTGGAGAGCTTAACACGACTCTCGGTCACATGGGTGCACGTGTGCGAGTGTCTGCTCCTGTGGTGAACTGGTGTCCCATTCAATGTGTCAGCTAGAAATTGTAATGGCTCCAGTGTAAAACACAGTTTTTCGAGGCAGAATACAATTTTAGGATTTTTTGGTGTATCCGACAAATATTGGATGCACGCTCGCACGAATGCATGTATGTACACACGCACACAAGCAGAAAACAAAAACTTGGGTCTAGTATACCTCAATAGAGTTATTTTTACTGTAGGCCTACAGCTCGGGTCCCAAAGATTGAAAATAGATACAAGCTGATAAAACATCAAACATCATGCTGTACATCAGGCCTATTCAATTAGTGGCCCATCTGGGGCCGCTAATTATTTATTAGAACATAAACATTCAGAATACATTTTCCCTGAAAAAAAGCTGTTTCTGAGCAACAATAAGAGCTCAATTTCCTCCAATTGAAAACCGTTTAATCCACTTTCATTTTAATTCAATTCATTTTAACATTTTCAATTGAAATACATTCAATCTGCCACATGATTGAAATCAATTTTGAATTCATTTTTTTGAGGTGAAGTGATTTATTGAAAGAAAAAAAAATACATGAAGAATAACACAGGTCTATGTAGAAATGAATGAACTGACTGCCCTATTTTGTATGTTAGTTTTGTATGTTGTTTAAACAAATTGCAAAACACACTCTTTATACACAGTATTATGGGTATTTATTGTTGTTTTTTATGTTCACATGTAGGAGTGCTTAAATGCGATAATTACTCTTTTTTCCGGGCCCCTTAATTTTCAATTTCAGTAATCTGGCCCTCATAAGAAAGTAGTTGAATAACCCTGCTGTACATAATTAATGGCTGATATCAAACCTGCGCTATTCAACGTTAACAAGGCTAAGTAAATTGGTTTAGGTAGGCCTTAAGATGGACTCTTAAAGCAAAGGCAAGAACTGGTCTGTAGTATATTCTTCTTCGGCTGCCAGAATACTGGTTTGTGGATGATGAAATGATGGAGGTCCGCTCCCAAAAGTGTCTGAGTAAATAACTTTTTATTTAACAGAGAACACAAGCGGGAAGTCATTCAATGCATCTGAATGGTGGCCGAATCTTCTCCCAATCTGAGTCCGAATCCCCCAAAGGGGTCCGAAAACTCCTTATCCTCTCTAATGCACACACTTCTTATAGGCCTGAGCCAGACCATACGTGACAGTCCAGCAAGCCGAAACAATACACCCTCAGATCTACAACACAACACAAACAGCTCCCTGTCTTAAGTCACATATGGAGACACTTTCTGAAGTGATCAGGGCATCTTTTCATCAGTTTGGGGTCATCAGGCATCCTGCTGCCCCTCAGCAGGCCCTCAGGACTACCCCTAATTAGTTCACAGAGAGACACAGGATGTTCTCTCATGACACAGCAGTATTCTACATATGAAGAATGAGTGAAATACAATGAATAAAAGAAAGAAGTAGAATATCCTGTAAATGTATATGAGAAAATACACTACATATTCCCCCCTTGTGACGAAGAAGAAGTCACGCAAAACTAACACAAAAAGCATATAGCATCTGTTCTTCTTGCTTGCATTCTCTCAAAAAGCTTTCCCTCATATTTTGATGATAATAACATAAAATATATGACAGTGATTCTAGGTCCTAATTTATCAAGCTCTTTGGAACAACCAATTTAGTCTTTTAGCGTTACCTTTGGATCTTATGCACACATTATTTTATTTACTTTTAGACTAGGTAAACTTATTCAATTGTTCTAATAAGGTCAAATTCATGAGCTATGCTCACCCAACTGGAAGCACTCTCCCCAGTTAGCCATTCAACAGCTGAAGAGAGGTCTGTCCAAGTCGGGTTACCATCATCTAGTCGAAAACCACCTCTAGGATATGTAAAAAGAGTAGCATGATGGTTTCCTAATCTAGAGAAGATCTCACCCACAAGCCAATCAGGATGAAGCACTTCTCTTTAAGCTTATCACTGTCAATGCACAACAATCATCATTACAGAATGTTGACATCTTTCAACACCAATCACTTGTAAGGAAATCAATCATTAAAGGAATTAAAGAAAACATAAAATATAAAACATAAAAACACATCACATTCAGATAAAGCTATCAGTCATGTTGTCTCCTAGTATAGCAATTATGATCAACATCTGGTAACAGGAAGCAATGTTCCTGTTGTTCATCCCGTGTTTGCAGTCCATTCCAATGTCCAGTTATGAGTCTCTGAGTCCATGTAGGGCAGGAGCCCCAGTTCAACTGTCCTCTCTCTAATGGACCTCTATTGTCCAGAGAGGAAGAAATTCCAGAACCAAACCGTATCTTTGCAGAAAAATATCTGACACAACATAACATAATCAGTATGTGAACAATTGTTATTACAGTGTAATTATAGATCAGCTGTGTCCAAATCCTGAATTACCCAAATAATCTTCTATCATTATTAATTATTTTCCCCATAATTTGTTATTATTGCTAATTAATATTCAACTGATCCCCCCTTGTTACTTATCATCTACTTTGTTCCCTTTAAGTGATCATTAATACTGGTTCCCTGTTAAAGTTTGAAGGCTGATTCCCATTTATATAGATAATAGTAAATAATTGTTAAGTGAATTTCTGTGCACACTTAATATATCAAACAAATGTGTATACATAGATGGTTCAAATAATAGGTAAATATTAGTGAATAAATGAATATTTATGGTCACACTGGTCTAACATAGTCATTGAACAGTCATTAGTAAGCTTGAGTATTTAAAATTGATACACTTCAAATAAACTACCCTTGATTTCCTCATTGTCATTGTCCTGATTTTGATATAAACAATTATGCCACTGGAATGTCATATATGACATAAGACGTTCACTGGCTCGATCCCCTTTTATAATAGGTGCTAGTCTTCTTGTTTAGTATCGATCAATACAGTTTTTGGTGACATTCTAAATGGTGTCACATACATCCTCTTCTTTCATGCCTACATCATTATCTTCTACACTTCCTTCATCGTTTTGGAAACATTCTAATCCCTGCTCTACATAAAGCTCAACCCCTTTGGGTACAGATAATTCTCCTATTCTATTGGACAATGTCCTTTTATAGATTTACTGTATTCACTTGATCCCATATACATCAAACATTGTCTCAACATAAGGGTATTGACCATGCATCGTCATTTGGGCTCACTGTCGACATTTGCATTTGATTTCTTTCAAGTTGTTGTCTTGCCTGTTCTTGTTTTTTAGTGTAACTCCTCAATCTCTTGTTCACAGATTCCCCAATTATATTCAATACTAATTATCTACAATGTATCTTGACGACCTTTAGCACACATATAACAATTTTGTTTGTATCAGACTTCCAGTAAATACCACCCATGTATACCTATTGTTTGCTTATACAACCACTCTTTTGATTTTACCACAATTTGTTTTTCAATGCGTTCAAATCCATACTGTTTAAGTTTTCTTGTTGTTGAGAAGTTATTATTATTTTCGATTTTTTCATCAAAATTTGAGTCGAATCTATTTCCTCAGTAACCGGATTTGGATTTAATTTGTCATGTTGAAGGACTATACCACGTTGGTCCTTGGTCACACAAGAGACTTCTACATTTGGTTTTACGTCTAGTATTATTTCTAACTCTACATGCGGAAACCTCTTTTTAATTCTAATTTATACGTACTACTACCCTGGTCCCATTGATCTCTTGATTCTACTGTTATACACCAGTACATTGGTTCTTGCCGAATGTCAATTATACATTGAACTTGTCCCCAGATTATTAAGTTATACGTTGGGTGTATAGCTACCTAGCATCTCGCTACCTATCATGACAGTAAGAGTAACTTGTTGTTCGTCTGCATAGTTAACACTTTGAATATATAATTGAATCTATATTTGAACATATAAGAAAACTTGATTTTCTGACCTTTTTCCCTTGCATGTTTAACTATTCCGAATATCTCATTGCTGGCCTTTCCTGCAACACGTTCATGCTTTCTCTAGTGTTACCACCTAATTCCTGGCTGGTCCAGGTCTACTCTGTTGTTGTGGTTACACTCTTCCTCTGGATCCGTCCCTGGGTCTGTGGAATTTGCCAAAGCCCTCAGAGGATCAGTAGCAGGCTCACCAGCCTCGGCATCATCATGTCTGTTACTCCGGTCCGAGCCGGTTCTGGTCCCGTGATGGTCGTTCAGTGCCGGGTACACATGCTCCCAGCTCCTTCTTGTGCTCCTTCCTCGTCTTTGGTTGAGCATCTTTTCTGCAGTGGTTGAGGTGGTACCATGTGGAACTCCCTTCCACCTTGATGGCTGTTGGTGTCGCATTGGTGACTTTGAATGGTCCTTCTCTCCTGGGCTCGTTCCAGTTTCTCCTGAACCCCTCAGGTACAACTGGTCATCTGGCTCCACCCCCCTTGGTGGTCATCCTCCAGCTCTGGAACTCTGTCTTTCTCCTGGTAGAATATGAGCTTGTGTATGGAAGTTAGTTGTCTGATATACTTTCTCAATTCTATTTCTAATTGTTCTAATGGGGGTCCCTTGTGGGGCCCTCAAAGTTTCGGTGAGAGCATGGGTCGACCCTCAAGCATTTCATGCGGGATTAGATGCATCATTCTGTTAGCTTGCATGCGATAACTCATTAGTGTTAGTGGTAGTGCATCTACCCAATTCAATTTTCACATGCAGAAATGTTGTTAATTTTTGTCTTGAATGTCCCATTCACTCTTTCCACTATTCCTTGTGACTGGGAATGGTAAACACCTAATCGCTGTTTGATGCGTAACTGCTGCACCACACTATTCACAGTTTTCTGAATGAAAGCTGATCCATTGTCTGAGCTAATTTCTAATTGAATTCCAAACCTTGGCATGATTTTTCTAGTCAAAAACTTAATTACAGTAGTCACACTTTTATCTTTTGATGGGACTGTTTCTACCCATCTGCTGAATCTGTCAATGACTACTAGCATGTACCTTTTACCTTATACACTTTTGATCATATCAACATAGTCCAAGACCTGATGTCTAAATGGTCCCTCGGGTGTGGGAATGTGTCCCAATGGAGTAGTGATTGTTTTTCTTATGTTGTTTTCTGCACATTCTTCACAATCATTGAGCTGATTATCAATCATTATTTGCAAGTATGGTGACCAAAAATCTTGTTTTCTGATAAAAACCTTGTTTCCTGATTTTAAAACCTTCATTACCTCCCCCCTTGCGCCATGGTCAAAACCATGCGCATCTTTAATGAGCAAATGTAACAGCCAGATAGGTGCAACAAAACGTTCATGTGCACCACATCATGCACCTCTATCAATGTCTGATTATGATTGTCCAACACCTTGCTTGAGGCTAACTTAGCTAAATAGTTACCTTCTGCCTGTATCCCTCCTAAGGTGCTATGTCCTTTAACCTTAACAACAGCCAATCTAGTAGAAAGGGAAATTGCAGCCAGTAAATCCTAAACTAAAATTTTGATACGATATGGGTTTACCATCAACCGCTTTTAAACCACGCTGTTACCAAATTTACCAAATCATGCACTATACCGAAAACAAAACGCAAATCCTTATACACCTTAAGGGTTTAAAAAGTTGACATGTCCTAGTTATTGCCACCATTTCCACTGCTTAAGCCGGAATCTATCCTATCCTCCACCTTTCAACCCAAATGGTTTCTCCTGTGATGGTTTCACCTTCTCGTCACTCTATGATCAAGTGAGTCAGTGCTCAGTGACTTTGCCAAGTAATCGTGACTGTGCCTGCCTTAGGTTGTCCCCAGGTTTCAAGGTGGGATCTTACCCGTCATAGGCTAACCAGCCTTCCCTACTGGCCTGTTGCAGGATGCCGTGTATGGGGATAAATCCCTTCTGATTCTTATGTTCAGCCCATAGGATAGGTGGCTGTGGAGGAGTAGAGACAGATATCTATGACAGCTATCCATGCAGTCCTGTGTATATGTAATGGAGACACAACACGTCGTTGACGCTGTAGTTATAACGCGTTGGTGGACAAAGCTAACAAATAAAAATATTCAACACAGCATAACAGCATTAGGTGTTGGCGTTTGCAAGGTAAACCCAATTCTTCCCAATGTCAATAAACAATCTAGCTTGTGCATTAGATCCCTTCCCAGCAGATTGCTGAAATACTTTTCAGTGATCACTTTAACCAGGTTATTGCTCAAAAGGATGTTAACAACCTACATTGTTACTGAATAAAATGTACCTTGTAACTTTCACTCAAAGGTAAATAGTCTCATAAATAGGAGAAATGGCATAAAATTGTACAATACGGTAAGTATTGTTCTAAAACTCCACTGAGTTAACAGTAGCTCATTCCCACAAGCTGTAAAATTATTTGCAAGTTGGCCACTGGGGTAACAACTATCAAACCCACACACCCACGGAAGCATGTGTGCAGAAACTTCCTGGACTACAACATGCAGTGCAGGTTTCTAGCAGTAGGGGAGCTGTTGTCTCCACCTGCTTTAACTCCATTCACATCACAGACACTTTTGTTGGCATGTTCAGACGACATTTGTCTGACCAAAGCAATTTTACAATTTAACAAAGAAAACACAAAAACAAAAACAAAATTAAATCTATTTCAACAAAACACAGCAAGATATGGCCATGACAACAGTGCGGGACTTATACCACGCAGTCCACTCTCCCCCTCTGGGGACACACCTACCGGTAGACCCTGGCAACCCAGAACAAACTTTCTTTTAACTGTTTCAACATCACACTATGGAGGTAAACTAAGCAACCTACAGATGGACTTGTTTTATTGTTACACACACAACAATGCGTATCAGGTTTTTACAGTGTAATAACTACAACTACCGCGCTCCCACAGCATCCTTGAACGTTCTAATGTTCGCAGCGCTTTCTTTATTATGTTTCATTCTAACCCCACTAAGTCCTGTGATCCCCATGGGACATACTGAGCTGGTTGTCTCTTTACCACTTTGCACTGTAAGGCGACCTTGTGCGTCTTAAAAGGCACCTTCAAATAAAATGTATCATTATTATTATTATTATTATTATTATTATTATTATTATTACTATTACTATTATTATTATTATCAGTATCAATATAATCATCACCACTGCTATTATAGGGTAAACTCCTGCATAACTCTTTATTGCCCCTCTCTCTCTTCTTCTTCTTCCTTATCTAAGTACTTCTTGCAGCTCTAGTGCTGCTCTGCTATATTGTCCTCTTCTCTCTCTCAGATCTCCGGAGTTCTTCTACTAGGGGGCTCTGTCCTGATTTACTGTCTCTAAAATTGACGGCCATGTGCTGGGTGATGGAACCCTAACCACACATGGACACTTCCCATAGGTTGTTGTTTTTACAGAATGAGTTACCTGTTGGAACCACATGTCTCTGCTTGCCCATGGGTCGGAGACCTGTAATACTGAAGAGTCAAACCCATATGCCTTCAATCTAGCATCTCGTTGTAGTATTGCATGCAAGTTTTCAACCTTCTCAGTCTGTGTCCAGCTGTTGTCCAGCAGATTATAGTCAGTCATCGTGCTCTCAGTCTGAGTCATATTAAGTTGGTTCTGAGTAGTCTTAGGTCTTAGTGGATCTTGTGTGTTGGACATAATGATGTTTTCAAATGTCTCATTACCATTATTCTTTATTTCAGTAGTGAGTTTCAGTGCTACACTTGGAGACTCTGTGGATATCATAGATGTAGTAACTAATTTCTGAATTGTACCTATAGGTCTCTGTAAATATCACAAATGTCATCATTGCTCTGTCAATGTCCTCTGTCAATGTCTTCTGTCACATCCTCTCTTTTCTTCTCACTCATAACACAGCTGTAGAGAATCTTATCTCCACAGTTTCGCTTATAAGGGTCCTAGTTGCAGTAGTTGTAGATTCAGAAACTGTCCTTGTTGTAGTTATTGGTCTCACATCCCCTGTAGGAGTTGATGTGCTAATACTACCTGTAAGTAGTAGATGCTATCTCTTCACCTTCCACTAAAAGTGGTGTTGCTATGGCGATCGGCTGTCTAATAACTGCCTGGGTTGTAGCATCACCTAAATCTGTTACAAGCATTACTTTATGAATCGACGACGAAATGCACATGAGACGTTTGAGATGTTTCTTTGGAAAGGAACCCCCCTTCCGTGGAGGTCCCCTCCTTCGCTTAAGGTTCTCGTGCAAATGTAAATAAAGGAAAAGAATAAAACAAAGATTTAATGTCTATTTGAACAACTTGCTTCATATTACTGACAAGTTGACGCTTAAGAATAATCAATCAGCTTTTACACAAAAACACTTTTCTATCGCAGTAATGACATCTGTTGACATAGATATTGATGAATTTAAAAGTCTAGATAATAAAATTCATGATTAAGTAATGACCACCAATAAACAGAATTATTGTACTAGGCTTCAGTCTGCCTTCTCTCCCCTTTCAGCTACGGGAGTGCAGTAGGGGCGTGACCACGCGTCTGTGTAACTTGTAGCTCCTCCTTAAACCCACACATGCGCAGTTCACTTGTTAACGTGACTTCAGAGAGAGCAGAGTTTGTCTTCTGAATCAGAGGGGGAAACCTGGCGGCCCCCCGGCTAGAGAATTATTTGCATCGCCCCTGCGAGTCTTTCCCTAGACTTCCACCAGCAGTTTCTTAATCTAAACAGTTTCACAACTTCAAGAAATAATAAGACTTCTTTCTACAATATTTACATGAGGAGTCGTCACTCCCACAATTAGACCACTTGTCTTTAATAATACTTTAGAGCTCAATTTACAAATAAGTAACTTAATTCACTCGTCTTTTGAGCATTCACACAATGTACTACTATCTATAACCGTTGTTTATTCTACTTTTTCTTTACAGTCTCTCACATCTCCGTCGCTAAGCACTTGTATAGAACAAACAGACTAAAATTAACTTTTAGGCCTAATGATCCACATTAATCTTCTTACACGCCAAATAATAGACTGATCATCGCCTTTTGCTTGGTCCCTTTTAACAGGGATTGGTCATCGCCTTTTCCTTTGTTTTGTTTTTTGTTTTTGTTTTTTTCTCCACAGACAAACCACTTTTACTTCACAGTAACACAAAACAGACACACAAACAGACACAGAACATTGAACATTGAACACTTATTTTGAAGCTTCTTAATTTTCCCTATCCAACTTTAGGTGTTTATGCAATTTTTTTTTGTCTTTATTATTTTGTAGGCTGTAAATTACCCGGCCGGGCTTTTCACTTTATCATCTCTTTTTCTCTCATTGACAGTTTACCATTTTATGCTGCTGCATGAAAGTTCTCCAACGACTTACTTTACTTTAGCGCTGTCACAGTCACCGTCACATTACTTTGGAAGCGTGTGTCTCCTATCATCGCAAATGCATCTAAGTGCATACACATTCACTGACATTTTCAGTACTCTGATAGTGTCACTCCTTTTGCTGCATTTTCACATTTGCCTTGGGCCAGGCCGCAAACTCGCTCTCATCAAAATGTACCCAAGGCTTTTGTCTCACTTAAAACATGTGTCTCCTTCACACGATGCATCCGAACATGCATATCACACATACATTTGATCTGTCATTGGTTTTAATTATTTTCCTCGAATTGGTGCACATGTTACGAACCAATGACGGTTTTTCTTATCGGGTGATGAGCGCATACTCTTCATTCATCCTTCTCTACTCGCATTTCCATTTGTGCTGTCAATGGGCTTTTTCTCGAAACTTGCACACACTAAACTGTCTCCCATTGACGTCCTTAACCATATCAAGCCTCTATTCCTCTCGTTTTTATTTTTGTTTTTTATTTCTAAACTTTTGGTTACTTCTAGTTTCATTTGTTACTTTACTTTCATTTGTTTCTCTAATTTCATTTGTTACTTTAATTTCATTTTGTTTCTCTAAGTATATTTTTAGTAAATTTATAACGGAACTCTCTCATCCATCGTCCACCAGCCTATTGTTCTCCGCAGAGATTATTTTTTGTTGCGAACCCACCGAATGACAGAAAACACCTGGACACAGTATAAAAACCAGAAGTTAGGTGAACTCACCTTGCGCGCTTCTTCTGGGTTTAAACTGCGTTGAGTTGGTCTCTGGTCATCGATTTTGCGCATTCAGCCAATCCTGTTCATGACGCCAATAATGTAGTATATTCTTCTTCGGCTGCCAGAATACTGGTTTGTGGATGATGAAATGATGGAGGTCCGCTCCCAAAAGTGTCTGAGTAACTAACTTTTTATTTAACAGAGAACACAAGCGGGAAGTCATTCAATGCATCTGAATGGTGGCCGAATCTTCTCCCAATCTGAGTCCGAATCCCCCAAAGGGGTCCGAAACTCCTTATCCTCTCTAATGCACACACTTCTTATAGGCCTGAGCCAGACCATACGTGACAGTCCAGCAAGCCGAAACAATACACCCTCAGATCTACAACACAACACAAACAGCTCCCTGTCTTAAGTCACATATGGAGACACTTTCTGAAGTGATCAGGGCATCTTTTCATCAGTTTGGGGTCATCAGGCATCCTGCTGCCCCTCAGCAGGCCCTCAGGACTACCGCTAATTAGTTCACAGAGAGACACAGGATGTTCTCTCATGACACAGCAGTATTCTACATATGAAGAATGAGTGAAATACAATGAATAAAAGAAAGAAGTAGAATATCCTGTAAATGTATATGAGAAAATACACTACAGGTCCCCAGCTACAAGAGTAAAGAGAGACAACGTGGAACTATAACAAAGCCATTCAAGTTAATTGGTGTGTGGAGTTGAGTTTATATTTCATGTTAAATCAATGAAGGACTGGATTGGGTGCCCCCCCCCCCACACACACACACACACACTCCATAAACCCCATACTTTGGTAGTCACTATGGCCAGATTTGTAGATGAATTTAGGTATTGAATTTCTTCTTCTATCTTGATTTCCCGGGAGCAAAACAAAACAGAGAGGGATATTCAGTGTTCAATAGTGTCTCATCTCAGGGGATGTGGAGTTAAAGACTAGAAATATAAGCCATGGCTTAACCTTTATAAAGTTATGTTTGATATGGTAGCTTTTACGTTTACGTTAAATTTGATCAAAGGAGAAAACTCACTGAATCTAGATTATTATTTGATTCTCTAACCGAAGGGAAAATACAGATGTAGAAAAATACAACTACAACTTCTGGACTACTATGCGATGCTATGTAGTACTATACTATACTATACTACTAGATTGGTTGTTTTTTGTAAATATAATACATAAGAATAAAGTGACAGTGACAGGCATATGTAAAAGGTCACTAGGGATAATCCAAAATAATATTTTGCCAAACACTGGTTTAGTTAAGTAGAAGTTATGTAGAAGAAGTATGTTTGCTGGAGCTAGTGGGTTCCCCAGAGTAGTTCTATAACCTTTGCTTACTGCACATGAGCATAAAATGGTAGAGAGAAAAGCTTTTAGGACATCAACACAATGTACAATCTACTCTCCCAGACCGCGATCATCTGTGTATTTGTTTTTAATAAAAGTGCAATTGAACCCATAGAGACAATTTGTGTGGACAAACTCAAGAGTATTATTATTTCAGCATAGGAACAATATTATGAAGTATTGTCAACATCAAAAACAGAAAGGAATTGTCAACATCCTGGGTTTCTTTTACACATCCCTTTCAAACTATTTCATTTTTATATTTATTTATGTAAGTCCAATGAGTGTTAAAAAATAATTAAAGTTTAATGGCATTTATTGGTATAAGTAAGACTTTGTTCTTGTAAGATGTAACAGTAATTCTGTTTTCATTTGAATTTAATGATGAAATACATTCTTACAAAATATGAACATACCATCTCGGATTCTTTGCTGCCGTAGCAAAGTGTCCTGTTTCCATTTGTAAAGCTGGATTTGAACTGGCATCACACAGATTCATCTCTCAACTTGTGCCATTGTCATTGCCTCCAACAATGATGTTTTCATGTTGTTTGTTGTCTGATTGGCTGAGTAGATGATCATGGTTTGACATTGAGGGCTGGCACATTCCACATTTTTTTTTTGGGGGGGGGGGGGGGGGGGGGCTGGGGGGAACCATGAAGTCAGTCTCCTGAGGTTGTGGGACTGGGAAGGAGAAAGCTTTTCCTGCTACAAGGCAGACGTGGGCTGAGACATCAAGCTTTGGAAATTAATCAGATCATGTTTTCCACTCTGCCAAGGCCATTCTCAAGAGCTGTAATATAGACCCACCGTGTTGGGTTCACAGACACTGAATTGTGACGAATAAATAACAGCACATGTATCAACAGGTTGTAATATCCTCACATAGCTACAAGGGAACAGGACCAAATATATAAGCTGTATTAACCGCACCTGGCCACCAGATGGCAGCACATGGGGGCGGGCGCTCAACACTTACCAATCAGAGCATATTACACGTCATAGAGGCCACGCCTGCCCAGGTACTATCGAGCGCACACGGGCAGGAGAGGGCAGAAACTCTATAGGCAGCGTATCTATTAGATATCCAGCTAAGAGTCGCTCCACGTGTGAATGATACAATTCCTCTCCTTTTGCTTCATAGATAATAGACCAAAACCTAAAACAAATAAAGTGAGTTAAAAGCGATCCTGTGTCGGCGGCCTTCTTCCTCAAAGAACACTACAACTTGGTGACCCCGACGTGATTCAGAGAGGAGAGGCAACGGGCCGGGGGAAGCGGGGCCACGCGGTAGCGCACGTCTCGCCATCTCTGTCACAGGCCGGCCATTAAAACAGGTAAGCAGAACCTATGGTCTAAATGACTGAATCTGCATAGGACTTAGATATAGAAACATTAGGTGACAGAGGTGGCTAGCGTGTGTTGTTGTAAAGCCCTGTTATTCCGGTCCATAGTCGTTACAGTTAAGCCGACGTGAAGATGAACAGTCGCTGATAACTCTGATTGGGAATTAGTTAAATGATATTTTGTCGTCATTGTATGACTATATAGAGGAAGTAAATGGCCAGTATTGTATCATTAAATCGAGGTTCAAGTCCTTGATATTTCATTATTTAATCGAGGTTCAAGTCCTTGATATTTCATTATTTAATCAAGGTTCAAGTCCTTGATATTTCATTATTTAATCGAGGTTCGAGTCCTTGATATTTCATTATTTAATTGAGGTTCAAGTCCTTGATATTTCATTATTTAATCGAGGTTCGAGTCCTTGATATTTCATTATTTAATCGAGGTTCGAGTCCTTGATATTTCATTATTTAATCGAGGTTCGAGTCCTTGATATTTCATTATTAAATCAAGGTTTAAAGGCATACTATGCAGTTTTCCGGTTTTGTCAAACAGCGACCCCTCAGTCGCTGCGGAGTACTTGTATTAGGGCTGCACGATATGAGCAAAATATGATATCCCGACATTTTTTGGCTGAATGGCGATATGTGGTGTGTTCTTTGAGGAAGAAGGCCGCCGACACAGGATCGCTTTTAACTCACTTTATTTGTTTAACTTTAGGTATATTATCTATGAAGCAAATGGAGAGGAATTGTAAAATTCACGCGTGGAGCTACCCCTTAGCTGGATATCTTAACAGATACGCTGCCTGGGGGTTTCTGACTTCCCCCGGATGTGTTGTTTGGTAGTACCTGGGCAGGCGTGGCCTCTATGACGCATACTATGCTCTGATTGGCTAGTGTTGCGCGCCCGCCCCCAATTTATTATGTGTGCCGCCATCTGGTGGCCAGGTGCGGTTAATAAAACTTATATATTTCTTTCTGTTCCCTTGTGGCTATGTGAGGATATTACAGCCTGTTGATACATATACTATTATTTATTCTTAACAGATATACGATATATATCTCGATATTTTCTATAGAGTGGCTTAGATGTTTCTAACCCACTCTAATCTCACCGGACAACACCGAAGGCGACCTGAGATCCTCACCGACGGAAGAAACCTCACAGACGGCGGCGTTGGCGGCGAGCGTGAAGGTGGAGGAGCGTACGGATGATGATGTCTAGGGATGGGGGTCGTTAATATTTATTGATATCGATACCTTTATCGATACTCCATATCGATCCGAGCCTTTATCGATACCACTATCGATACTTTTCTATTATTTGGTGGAAAGACGACGCGAAAATTTGTTTTTAACAGAACTGGTATTGCTTTTATTGTGTTTAAGTGAGCATAACAAAAACGTTTCTAGCCTTCAATAAACATGGCTAATGTAATAGGCCACTTCGAAATGACATACAACTAACAATAGAAAGAATATATCAGCAGCACCAAATGAACAATAAGTCATAATGTATATAAATCAAATAAATAATATGCTGGGTCACACAAAAGGAAATAAAATATAAACTCATAATTTAACAGGTTTTTTTTTTTTGCAGAAAAATTAACATGTCTGCCTTGTCAGGCATGATCCTCCAGATTAATAAATATTGGCATCAGTAGTTTAATTATATATTCTAAAATGTTTAGAGCACTATTACAACTCTATTACCCATGTTTCTCGCCAAAATCTCAATTTCCCTTTTCTTTACGTTACACTTGAACGCATCATGATAACCTAATAGTCGTTTTACTGAGCCAACCTAAACACATCATCACACAGCACGTCTGAATCTTTATTTACTTTTCAAGATAACTAGCTTGTATGTTTCCGATTACAACACGGATTTCACAATTGGATTACTAGTTTTAACTAACGGGACAAGCAGGGGTGGACTGGCCATCGGGCGTACCGGGTGAGCCGATGCACATTTTTGGGCCGGTCCAGGACTGTCATAATTAGGGTTGGGCGATGTCCCTTAAATTGGCAGTTGAGGATGTTTACAGTAAAACATCGTGATGGACGAATATATCGTCTTCGGGGGGGGCGGGGCCGTAATCAACGGCATGGACCAAGCGGTTCTGGACCAGGAAGGAGACATGAACACTTTTAATAATTGTATTTAACCGTATAACTGCACACAACTTTATTTAAAAGCAATCAAATGGAAAACATGTTTGTTGGTATTTTGGTGTCCGGGAGGGTTCACCTTCACGGCGTAGTTACGAGGGGATGTGTGACTGTCGTCTTAAAAAATACAGAAGTGTTTTTTTAAAGTTAGAAAGATATTAGATATTCAACCGATATTCACGCTCCGAATTACAGCGATCAGACACGGGGAACTAAAGCCGCGATCACCTAGCCTAGAACTCTAGACACCCCCTAGCGGCAGCAAATTTATTTGGCAGCTAGGAAGGTCTAGCACGGCTCCGTCGGCTTTTTGGTGCTGGAAACACAAAGTATGTCAGACCAATCACAGCGTGAGGGGCGGAGTCGGAAGCCGGGCTACCATGACGACAGAGTTGCGACGGTTCCGTGTTAGAGGTAAACAATGGCTGCTGCTGCTGGCGAACGGCTGTCTTTCCACTCGGCTTTGGCCGCGACTCTTCAAGACTTGAAGTTAACATTTTATTTGAGAAAAGAACAAAGAATGGCACTGAAGTCTTTCCCTCGAAAATAAATATGTATTCGGAGT